>LVTN01000142.1:313001-334674 GCA_001649415.1 Musa itinerans
TTTTGATGGAATCCATCCATCGAGTCAATGAGGGATTTAATGTAGATGGTGATTTCTTACAACCTATGTACCCATCCTTGTATTCAAATGATCATTTGTTTCATGTGTAGTCCGTCAAATTGATTGATTGAGTCTCATAAACTAATTTTTTTTTAAAATATATATTGTATTAGACGTATGTTATTATTTTAACTTCTCCAGTGGGATGAAGATTTGAAGGAATAAAATAGAGAAATTACCAGTGTTCAATTATTCAAAGATCAAATGATAAAATGATAAAATTGTATGTTATATGTATATATGTAATAAGTAATATAAAGTGATAAATATCAAAATATAATAAGCTAAAAACTGTTTGTCAAGTTACATATATGATTTGCAGGACAACTAACACAATTATTCAAATATCAATTAACATATGTGTTTTTCGATCGTAAAAATAAAAAATTATCCATCATGATTTTTATGACTAATTTGATTATCATGGTTTTTCCTCCTCATTATTATAGCGGTAGCTAAAATATCGATCATGTTAATCATAAAATAATTAAAATGTGGGGTTTTATATAGCCCTGGTCAGCTATGACATAACTTTCACAATAAGTTAGAAGATCTCAAAATGCACCTGTCATCCATCCTTCAATTTGCCATGGGGTTGGAGGGAGTCCATAATCTTCATCCAAGCTTTTCAGGAACAAAAGATAAACGAAATGAACATCTCAAAGATCAAAATACTTCAGAAAGAGGAACTATAAGAAAATGGTCATTTCAGCTCTGCTGCAGTGTCTCTCATGGATTCAGATGTGATTGGAGTTTCTCCATTCTGCTATAGTTCAAGAAATTTTTTGTCTTTGTGATTGCAATCTATGCCAAACTGCTTAATTCATCATGTAATCCTATCTAAAATTAATGTTCTGCCTGTGTTTCAGAATAATCTACTACTACTGTCAAACTTTCAACAGTTTCAGCTGACAAAGAATCGAGGCCTAAGAACTGTATCTTCTCTTTGTTTCATCGATGAGCTCAAAAGAGAGTTGAGACTTGTTTGCTGTATATATATCCAACCTCACCAACTTCTACTAATTCTTAGTTCCACTCTTCTGCAGACTCGAGAAGCAGGCCATGCTGTATTAGCTCATTGGCTCATATGGTGTATTAGCATGTAAAACATACAGTCTAAATGAACTTTTGAAGAATGCAAGTTCATGTATGGATTGAGAAATGGACCTAAAGAATTGATTCTAGAGAGTGAGGTAACCATTGCTCCCCAGATTTCCAGACATATAGGCAAAATCCACATGGATCTCGATTGTTGGGTGACATATAGTGTTTTATGATGAGAGGGAACCCTGATCATTTGTAGCTCATGATACTTTCTCTCCAACAGGAGCGAGATTTAGGCCATATTCAAACATATATATGGGAGTGTTCAGTGTTTGTTCTCAGCATGAAATGCTGTGCTTTTATCATGCATGACTCCTCTTTCTTCCTTCCATTTTACTTGCCTTGAAGCGGCAATTAAGTGTGTCTAGTGCTGTGGCTGTGGCTGTGGCAGGATCTCAGCAGAACCTCTTTCGGATGTCATCACAGCCTCAGGCTTGCATCGATAACACTGTGAATAGTCTTTGTGCATGACAGAGCATGTGATCCTTCGTGTGTCTTCAACCTCATCTTCATCTCCCGGTGGAAGGACTGCAACAAAACAAGTGAAGCCTTATCTCTCTGCACCCATTACTCGTAACCCCACCATCAATTCCCAAGTGATCCAGAACTCCATAGAATGTCCCCCTGATGCCTTCCCACCATAGAGGAAAAGGTTCGTCCTCTCAAACTTCTTCTGAGTTCTATTGGCCTTTCTCTCTGCATGCATCGGCGTTCTCGTGAATGCCATGTAACATTCATGTGCCAATCCATGGCCCGGAGGAAACCATGTCACCACGCAAACTACTGCGTCCGTGCATACATGGCTCTGGTTGATCTACACGTGAAACCTTTTGCATCAAGATTTCGACCCAAATGTCTGTAATTTATTGCCAAGTTGAAAGTGTCTTGTTCCATCAGTAAGTTTCTAGCATCAATACAGTTATCCGTTCACCTCATGACGTTTCTTTGTTAATCCTTCCTGACCAGCAAATGCTTTATCATATGATAGATCACCATGATGCTGTGGTTTCACTCCATATGAAAGATTGAGGTCAGGAATGATAGGATCTCCATAGCCATGCAATCAAAAGGTGCACCAGTTGCACGAGAAATCTAGGGCTTTCAGGTTTTGCTCTCAGTGACTGCTATAAAGGGGGTTGTAGGTTTGAGTTAGTAACTCACTTTGACGCCAAAGCTGATCTAAGGCTTCGTTTCTGATCTCCACATTTGTTTTTGAAGCTTCGTTACTGTCTTGAGTAGTAGTGCTGATATATCTCGTTTGGCTCAACTCATTCACAGACCGCCATGGCAACCGATGGAGAGACGCTCATCGCTCCCTGCTCCAAGAACAGCTTCCACCACCATCAAAGGCCTCGGCGGATCTCCATGGAGGGCCTGCAGAGGGCGATATCCGACCTCTCCTTCCAGCTGGGCAGAGAAGGCGTGGAAACGACGCTCCCACCCATCTCCGAGGTGGAGGATGCCCAGTGCGAGTGCTGCGGCATGTCGGAGGAGTGCACGCCGGGGTACATCCGCCGCGTGCGGGAGAGGTTCGCGGGGAAGTGGATATGCGGTCTGTGCTCCGAGGCGGTGAAGGAAGAGGTGGCGAAGAATGGTGGGAAGGAGGAGGAGGCTCTCGAGGCGCACATGAGCATGTGCGCGAGGTTCACCAGGCTCGGGAGGACGCACCCGGTGCTCTTCCAGGCCGACGCCGTGAGAGAGATCTTGAGGAAGTCCTCGAGAGGGGCGAGGGGACAGTCCACCGGCCGTGGCGACAGGGACATCGCCAAGAAAGGCAGCATCGCAAGGAGCTCGAGCTGCATTGCAGCCATTACCAAGGAGATCAACAAGCGCAGAGCAGACAACTGAGCTCTGCATGGACTCGACGTAGGGTTTATTTGTGGGTCACTCTCCTCCTTCCCTCAAACTATGATTGATGCGTTGAGTGTTTTAGTTGGATGGCCAATCCATGTTCCAAGCTCAAGGGTTTTTTCTTCTTTTGTCGGAAGGTTCACCTTCACTGACTTTGACCGATTTCACTGAAGGAGGAAGTGGTGGTGATCTCTCCTAATATTGTTTGTACCCTTGAAACATGGCCACCTTTTCTTCTCTCCATGAAGAATGGTTTGAGCTTAAGATGACTGTACATTGGGAGTCGCTGACCTGCAATTCTAACCTTTGTAAGCCCACTTTGAAGACATGTTCTTCTTCGAGTCCATGCAAGCCAAGGGGTAGTAATCCAACTAGATATGGTCTTAACCTTGTACTCTTCTCATAATGAGACGGATGTAAATCCTAGTGTTGGCAAGACGTAATGAGAATAAATATGACTTATTGAATCCTGTTTCTGTCCATTCAAGTATATATTTATTTATCTTTTTCTTTCAAAGGTAATTGGATCTTTGAAGATTTACTGTAAAGTTTTTATAGCTAATTCTTGTTTCTCTTCCCCTCCTCCCTGCCTTTGATGAGATCGTATAATTGATTCGTAAAGATCAAACATGAGTCAATTCTCAGGCTTTGTTGACTTTTGACAGGATACATTGAACCCAATCATGAGTAGGCCAGCTTGGATGGTGATACAATAATAATAATAATAATAAAATTAAAATAATAATAAACATAAAAACAAAATGATTTGAACTCGCAATATATATATATATATATATATATGACGTAATGGGAACGGCGTTGCTTTCTCCACCGTTGGATCTGTCAAGCGCTGATGAGGCGGCCCCACCCTCGAGACCAACCTCCTCATCAAATCTCCCTCGCCGTCTCTGCTCCACCGAAACCCTAAACCCCCAACCGCCCCAAGTATCGCCACCTTCCTCCCATTGATCCCGCCGACTCCCTCCGTTCTTTCTCTGCCCCTCGTCTTTGATTCCTTCCTCGCGTTCTCTGTGCCGCCGTCGAGCTGCCATCGCCGTGTAATCTCATCCGAACTCCCAAAGGTTCGCCTGTGTCTCCTGTTTTCTTTAGGTTCGCGTTGGTAGTCGTTTTCTTGTTTCTCTCTATTAATTCGAGATCCGTCGTGGATGCTCCGGTCTTTGCGCGATTTCTGGTCAAAATTTTCCTTGAAATTGCCGGCGAGCAGGCAACTTGAGGAACTTCGCGGAGCAGGGATGACCGGATTAGCAATTTGGTTGCTTCTGCGGGGAAGCTAATGTTGGTCGAATTTTTTTACGTGGTTGTAAGGGGGCCACAACAGTTATCTTTAGTCTTTGGTGGCCGTTCAAGATTCGATTCTTTGAGTACTTTTGGCTTTCGTTGAGCTGATTGTGTCTTACAATCATGTTTATGATTATTGGATGAATCAAGAATGACATCTGTTGGAATCATTATATCTTCCGACATAATTGCCAGTAACTTGGGTTGCTGTCTTGTGAATTGAGGTCGATTAACCATATTAGAAATTGTTTATTTACTTCTAGCGACTGATCTTGATCGTATGATGAGTCAACAATTCTAGATGCTTGGTCATGAGTGGCAAGATTTTTGTAAAATATGACAGTTATATGGTTGAATGTATTGGGTTCTTGTTGTTGTAACAGTGATACACTGGTATTAAGTGAGGGAAGGCGGAAGCTGATATGGACAGTATATGCCCCATAAGCTTTGAAGAGCTATAATAGCTATTTAAAGGCATAATGACAAATACATGCTTCATATGGCATTCTAAGATATAATTAAAGGTTTCTTTTATCACTGTTGCTGCCATTTGTTTAAAAATTAAGGCCTTGGTATATGATATTCTTTAGGATGTTGTTGCACTGACAAATATGAGACTTCTATATTTTCCATTTAATGGATTGTGATGTGGGGTACAATATGTCGCCTAGTGTTGTTCATCTGGAAATGGCAAACATAAAGCCCTTGCATTTCTTAAGAGTCTCTAGCACTGTAATGAAGTAGTTCCTTTTTCAGTTGGGTGATATTGATTATTTATGTTACTTTCATCTTTTTCTAATCACAATTATGTTTTAGGCACCAAAAGAAATTATCCAAGGATGTCTATCTGATCACCACAAGCATATCATATGAGCATCCTCTTGAACTTTAAATGATCAATTGTAGGTCTAAGCTGTCTGGTCTTGGAATAGTATAATTGGTTTCATGCATTTATTTGTGTTGTATGACATGATTTATAGATCCTTAGTCCATTTTTACATGGATATCTAAATTCATAAAACAGTGATATCTAAATGCATAAAACGGTGACTACCCTGATATTTATTTTTGTGTTTGTAGCTTTCAGTTTTGTTTATTGTTCTGTTCGTTAATGTATCATACAGGGTAGATTTGGTTATGAAGTTTGGTATTTGGTGATCTTGTACAACGTGAAGCAATTTTTTTCCAAATGGCTACCATTGTTGAATCAGCAAATTCAAACATTGACCGAGCAGAAGAAATTAAGCTTTCAGCTAATGAAGCATTCAAAGGTAAATGGGAATCTTTCATTTTGCTTTTTTTTATCTGTCTTCTTCTTTTGAATCTCACATTTGGTTATCGTTATTTCTGTAGCATGTGCATGAATTGGTTTCCAACTTTTTACAAACACTTAGCATCCAAAGCTTTCCCAATATACTTAGTTCATACATGTGCAAAGTTAGAGCATCTCATATACTTCACCTGGGTATTTGTGCAAATTTTGTTGTGTTAAAATTCAAAATTTGCATGAAGATCTGAGCAGTTTATGAATTCCTCCCTTTTGAAGCAATAGAAAAGGAATTCAAAGAAACACTTAATGTTGACATGTTTTTCTTACTGATTTTAAGCACTAGAACTTTTCAGGTGAATGCTATCAATGGGCACAATTTTTTTTTCTGATTTTTTGATTCGAAAGAGCAGATGGTATTTGATATTCTTTTATGCTCATGCAATCTTTTGCTCTCTAAGAGGTCTTTGCACGTGGGTTTGAATAACTATTATGATGACACTAGAATCTGAATTTTTTTATGTCAGTTATGTTGTTATATGTTAAATTCTAGCATATGATTGTTATGTTAATTATGGTGTTATATTTACCCATTGGATCCTATAGAATAAAGTGATGGTCTATTTGGGACTGTTATTTTTTCCTGTGGTTTATATTACCACCTTCCTCATGTCTTCTTACTTGGAGATAGTGGCACCAGCTAGATTTTATTGAACAGGCAACATCTTCAATACATGACACACATGTGATGCATTATAGCCTCTGATATGTTCACCTTATATATAGTGATACTTCATTAGGTAGAAGTTTTGCCATCCTTGTGCCAAAATCTGAGGATCATTTTGGTGCTTACGAACAAGAGGAAAGCCGGTACTAATTCGAAGATTGGAATTTATACGAGTTTTATTTTCAAAAAAGTTGAGCCATTCTAAATTTATGTGTATGGTTCATGTTTAGAAGTTTAGTGAGTCCCTGATATGGTGTATTAAGGTTTAGATGCATCTTTAGTAGTATTAAAGCATTACTAATGCATCTTTTGTATTTTGTTTTCTGTTCTCATGATGATTTGCATTTTTCGTCGGTTATCATATCTTTGATACACTTCTCTGTTTACATTCAGCCAACAAATTTTCACAAGCCATAGATCTGTACAGTCAAGCTATTGAACTGAATGGCAGCAATGCTGTATATTGGGCAAACCGTGCATTTGCACATACCAAACTTGAAGAATATGGCAGTGCTGTGCTAGATGCCACAAAGGCCATTGAAATTGACCCTAGATACTCTAAGGTGAGAAAGCTTAATAATTTTGTTCCTGTTTTTGTGTTGAATTATTCTTGGTTGTTGTCATTCTGATTTCCTTTGGCAGGGTTACTATAGGCGTGGTGCAGCGTATCTTGCTATGGGAAAATTCAAGGAAGCTTTGAAAGATTTTCAACAGGCACATTCCTTATCTGAAACTTCCTCAGTATAAGTCAAAGACATCACATGCGCTTGTGACACTGATCAAGTTGAATGATGTCATAGTTTTTTTGTCTGAAATTGCATGATTAACCATTTTCTTTTTGAAAATTTTCACTGCTTAATTTTCTTCTAACATCTAAATTAGGTTCAAGTGTGCAACCTTTGTTCAATGATCATCTAGCTGCATCTGCTCTGGTTTTTCTCATTGTTATTTATGCGATGAATCTTCGTTATACTTTCCTTCCATGGTCAGAATTGCTTGATTTTACTGATTGCATTGTGACACAAAACAACTCCTGTTGTACGGTTGCACAATTTTCTTGACATATGTTTGCATTATTAGGTGAAAAAAATTTGTCCAAACGATCTTGATGCTACTAAGAAGTTGAAGGAATGTGAAAAGGCTGTTCAGAAACTTCGATTTGAAGAAGCCATTGCAGTACATGAATCAGAAAAGCGCTCAATTGCAGATTCTATAGATTTTCACACCATAGGTAAATTTTCACAAATAAAATGAAATTTCTTGCTTGCCCTTTATCTGCTTTCTATGTTCTTGTTTGCGTTTCTTCTTACTGTATATGTTTAGCAATTTCCTGTCCTTCAACTGTTGTTTGGTAAAGAAAGATTTTGTTTGATATATTCATAAAATGTTTTGGGTCTCTTATGACATTTATTACCTTTATACTATGATGATTGTCAATTAACAAATTTTGATGAAATTATGTATATGCTTTATTACTTCACAAATATGCTTGTAAAATCTTTGGTGAAACCACGGTATGCAATTTCGAATGGTACCGCCCGGTACGGGCGGTATGTATCGGTCCGACGGTATACCGATACGCGGATCGTTCGCTACCGGACGGAACGTGCTACAGTGTTGCGCTGTAGCAGTGCTATAGTGCTACAGTAGAGTAAAAAAAATATTTAAAATTAGGTGTATCGCTCGATACGCCTTGGTGTACTACTTGGTACGCCCTAGTGTAATGCTCGGTGCACAGTACCGTACCATACCGAGCCAACCTCGAAACACCGGTACGGTACGATATTGCATACCTTGGGTGAAACTTTATTAAGTTTCATCGAAACAAGAATTTCTTTGCAGTACTAGTGAATAGTAGTAGGCTCACAAAGAGAAAAAATTGTATTCTCAAACAAGGTTAAAATTTATACATTTCTATATTATGGTTGTGATTTTTGGCTGAGATACAAGTACTTCTAAGCAGTGATTTCGAAAGGTGCTCAGGCGCTCGCCTAAGCGCTTGGGCGAGGCAAGGCGAGGCAAGGCGAGGCTTGAGTGCCTTGTTTAATGTCTAGGCAATGCGCTTCAAAGAGGCGCCACTTGGGTGCTTTGCGCGAGCGCCCGGTTTAAACCAGGCGACCGAACGAGCTTTTTAGGTCTAGTTCGATCGCATTTGCGTTAGTTGGTTCGTAGCCTCCCCCTTGCGACTTTCCCCAACCCCAACCCTACTCGCGATTCCGCCATCGACATTTCCTCTTTGCTATCGGTCTCTGCTGTCGCTGTCGCTACTCTTCGCTGACATTACCACTGCTCTCCGTTGCCACTGTTGCTGCCTCTCTTCATTTCCGTTGCTCTCCGCTGCTGCTGCTGCTGATGCTGCCACCGCTATCCGCTGTCACCCACTACTACTGTCATTGCTCTTCGGTGCCACTGTCGCTGCCTCTCTCTGTTGTCGCTGTTGTTGCCACTATCGTTGCTCTCCGCTATCATTGCTGCTGCTCTCTGCTGCCACTGCCACTCACCGTTACTGCCGTTGCTCTCAAACAGCAGCCTCTTATCCACGACTCAATTCTCACTGTGACTCAGCTTCTTACCTCGGGCTCCTTACACTCTACTGCTAACAGTGGAGAACATTTTAAAATATTAAAATATATTTTTTATATTTTTTTATATTTTTTATATTTTAGAGCGTCTCGCTTCGCTCCTAACGCCTCATGCGTTTTGGGACCTTGGCGCCTTTTAGCCCATAGCGCTTTTTAAATCACTGCTTCTAAGTATGTTGATTAAGAAACTTAGATTTGGAGGTTGTGATCATTCCCTTATTGCACTAGTTACTATAGCCATTAAGCATCCTTATCAATTAGCTTGATTATTGAGATTAGGTGGATTCATTTAGCTTTTCTATGATCCTAATGGTGTTTTATCATCATGGTCTTATGAAACACCATCGTGTTACCAGAGGTGGAATCACAATACATTGGTGCAAGAATAGAAGGTGAAGCGGTAACCTTGGAGTTTGTGAAGAAAATGATGGATGAATTCAAAAATCAAAGGCGCTTACATAAGAGGTGTTATGGATGTTTCTATATATACTTTTTTAGTTACTGATTTTAAGGTACTATATTCTTCCATTTAACAAATCATCTGAATTCATTATCACAGGTATGCTTACCAGATCATCCTACAAGCTAGAGAGATGTTACAAGTGATGCCTTCTCTTGTTGATATCTCTGTTCCAAATGGTCATCATTTTACAGTGTGTGGTGATGTGCATGGTCAGGTAATTATGTAAACTGTTCACTGGCATGGACTATTTAAGCCATATTATCTCAATCAAGGGTTTCTCTTCTGGAGTTTTTTTCCTTGCTATTAAATTATTCCCTTTTTTAGGAACGTTTTAGCTGGTTTGACAGTCTTCAATTTAATGAGCCCATGAAATAGTGAAGAAATGTATTTCTATTATAAGCGCTTGAAAATTCCTTTAGTTTTATCTTATTTTAAGCTGTGTGCTAGCTGTAAGGGTACCTGTTTTACTTAAAAGCTGTTGTTTTTGCTCACTGAAAAATTTGCAGCCAAAAAATGGTAGTTTGAGCTCAAACTTTGACCAGATGTTATATTCTGCAAAATCTAGAGTTAGGCACAACATTCACAACTTTAAATATGTCCAATTGTTTAAGGTAAAACCAATAAACAAAATGGAAACAAATCTGAGTTTGAACTAGTGGATTTTCTAGCTTGGATGACCTTGTGTTGCTCTTTTCTAACCAGATATTTACCTCCCAAATGATGTATATCCATGGAATTTGCTTGCTTTTGATCAGTACTTGTGATAGTTACAATTATAAATTAAAAGACCAGTATTGGTTCTCAACTACCATGAACATGTTAGTTTTGAACAAACTAATCACTTCAACTTGTTTGCACCTATAACCTCAAGTTTTCACTAGTATGTTTTTACTTTCTTGTGTTAGAACTCTAGTTTTTCTCGTTGGTTACATTGTTTTGTAATATGTTATTCTGAATTGCATGCTTTTTGTCTCTTATTAGTCCTGGTTAAGTTGCTTCTGTCTACTAAGTTGTCTTCTTTGCACTAGTGCAGTTTTATGATCTATTAAATATTTTTGAGCTTAATGGGCTTCCTTCGGAGGAGAACCCTTACCTCTTCAATGGAGATTTTGTGGACAGAGGATCCTTTTCTGTTGAAGTTATTCTGACGCTGTTTGCGTTCAAGTGCATGTCTCCAACAGGTTAACTCTCACCATTAACTTCTCTTTATTCCCCTTTCATATCCTTACCTTAAAACAACTTTAATTTGATAGTATAGTGCATTAACAATGCATTAACAATATCCCATCCTATTCAATGAGAAGTTTACACAGAAAGTCAATGACAAGTGATTAAGATAGCATCCATAAATCCCCGAATCTAGAAGACACTGCAGTGTATAATAATGATAGATTTCTGAATTTAAAAGCTATTTTGCAATGTGGAAGTTAGTTTATTAACATAAGGTATTCACTTTTCCAAATTTCCAGCAATATATCTCTCAAGGGGAAATCATGAAAGTAAGAGCATGAACAAAATATATGGGTTTGAGGGAGAGGTCAGATCAAAATTGGGCGAGACGTTTGTTGAACTCTTTGCTGAAGTGTTCTGCTGCTTGCCTCTGGCACATGTTATAAATGACAAAATCTTTGTAGTTCATGGAGGTTTATTTAGTGTTGATGGTGTAAAGCTTTCTGACATTCGGGCAATTGATCGATTCTGTGAGCCCCCTGAGGAAGGTACATTTACTAACTCCCGATCTTTTAGTTTTTCTGTTTCATAAATTGAACTCTGTTTCGTTCTGATGTTGACATGAAAATATTCTTTTATATTTTTGTAACTGTTGAATCACTAGTTTTGTCTGTTATAGTGTCCTGTTTCTATGATTGTCTCATGGGTCATTGCTGTTTTCTCTTTTTATTTATTTTTAGTAAACAATTTATGATTAAACTAAAGTTTATGGTATCAAGGGTGTGTTCATGCCTGCTTCAGAACCGATAGTTCAGATTTAAAATTACTATGCTAAATCAGGTCCCTTAGCTACTATTTTGTTATCAGATTGGATGCAAAAACTTAGATCTATTTTCAGACATGTTTTTGCCTGTTTTCTGCTATGGTTGTCTTCTTGATTTATCATAGAAGTACATGGGTTTGATGGATTCTGTCCTTAGGTTTGATGTGTGAACTGCTTTGGAGTGACCCACAACCTCAACGAGGAAGAGGTCCCAGTAAGAGGGGAGTCGGACTTTCCTTTGGTGAAGATGTCACGAAGAGATTCTTACAAGAAAACAATCTTGGTAATGAATCATATGTTTTGGCTCTCATGTTATAGAATGCTGACTTTTGGTGCTTACACTCCCTTTTCCACAGATCTTGTTGTTCGATCCCATGAAGTTAAGGATGAGGGTTATGAGATTGAACACAGTGGAAAGCTTATTACTGTATTTTCTGCTCCAAATTATTGTGATCAGGTGATTGCAATACTAAATTCGCAGATGCTGATAAGTTTTCTATTTTTTGCTTAATATTGTTATCAAATTGACTCACTTCTAGAAAAATCCAAATATTTAATTATTTTGACATGCTTTAGAATTAAAGTTTGCTGATAGTACTGCAAATTCTGTAAGATGACAAAACATAAACAATTATTGTACTTGATTATGAAATATTGGGTAATATTTTATAGAAAGCTGCTTGATGAATATGGTGATGTAATTTTTTCATGAAGCATATGTTACTATAGTCCAATATGGTAGGAGGTAAGCTTTTCAATTATATATGTAAGACCTTTATGGCATGCCTTGTAATGTTTTCTTGATAGTGAGTGTTAATTCTCATAATGTTTTCTTATTAAGTTCTTATGAGCAAGTTTTATTTGATCTTAATACAAGAACAACACGATTTATAATGTTCCAACTATTTGGCTTGGCTACATGGATCTTCTTTAGCCATTAAGTTAAATCAAAGATCATTCAAATCTAGTAAAGTCTTCTTAGGTCAACCTACCTTTCCTCACACCTATAATACTAATTAATTCATCTCGCCTAATCACAATATCTATAGGACTGTTTCGAATATGTTCATAAGGTCTTAGTCAATTACCCTTATCAGGACTTACTCATACTTATTTATGATTGCAAATATTTCTTTTATTTTTCTTAGTAATTCCCACATTTATGTCGATGTTCTAATCTTTGCTATACAATTTTTTAATTAATATTTCTTAACTGCCTAACAACAACAGTTATGAAGCATGGTCAGCCTAAAAGTATCTTATACATTTTTTATTTGAATCTATGTGGCATTTGTAATCATACAAATCCACAATACCCCTCTTCACTTCAACTATCCATTTATGTTATAAATAATATCTTAATCAATTTTTTTATTCTGTTGAATAATAGATCTAAGATACCTAGACTAATCATCTACATGATTTCTTGACTATTAACCCTAGTTATGTCCTTAGTTTTTCTATTAATGTTTACTAAAATCATATTTTTTATAATCAACCTTAGTCTTAATAAAAAACTTTTAGTTTCTAGATTTATCTCCTCCATAACTTCTATTTAGAAATAATTTTGTCGGGATCTCATTAATAAAGTGCTAAAATTGGTACTGCTGGAATTAGTGTTTGTTCAATCTGAATCTAGATCTTAATGACGTGCTAAAGCTAGTACTCTTTAGAACTTTAAATTAACTTTAGTGATTACTCTGCATTTGACATACAAGTATCTGTTAACCTTCACCTACAGTGATTGACAAACAAGGTTTATTCATCTACATCTGTGTCATGGCATATGATTTGTTACATGAGCTTGAATATAGACAGGCTGGATGTAGCTTGTGTTGCTCATTCTTGGTTCATTTAATTGTCAAGTAAGCTCGGTAGGTGAGCTTTCTGAGATGAGCACAAACTGATGGGGTTCACCTGGTTCTCTGTATGTATATAGTCATGGTATCCGCTGTTTCCCTTTTTCCTATCTCGCAAATACTAGTTACCAAGTACGTTCTATACAAGCATGAAAATTTGTGTTGCATGCTGTTTAAATTCTGCATAGTTCTTTTGGTTTGCTGGACTATTGTTGCTGTATAGTTAGTACTGAACATCATAAACTTTATACGGTCTGGAGGAATTGAATTTTAGAAGTTCTCTCTCTTATTGGAGACGTCGTACAATTTCAGCATTCCATGCTCTGTTTTCTGGTTTTAGGGTCATCTATCTTGCTATCTTGTTTGAAAGCTTTGATGGAGATATTAAGATGTTACAATTCTGATGCAGATGGGTAACAAGGGTGCATTTATTCGTTTCACAGCCTCGGACCTGAAGCCAGACATTGTTTCTTTTTCAGCGGTGGTGAGTGTGCTTTTATTGACTCTAGTTCTTTACTGCATTGGACGATGATCTCCAGATCACACAATCTGCTTCTCACATACTTGCAAACTCACTTGTACACATCCTTATATTCAGACATGTCGCATATCCCCAAACTCACCTGTACACCTGTACACAGTCTTTGTTTTGTTTACTTCGATTTCATGGACTACAGTACTTATTAGTGCACCTATGAATTACCTCTTCTGCATTGCAGTTTCTGTTTTATGTACTACAATAACACGGGTTTGTCACAATTTGCAGCCACATCCAGACGTGAAGCCTATGGCTTATGCCAGCAACTTCCTTCAAATGTTCTCATGATCCATCAGTTGAAATGGTGCACTAAGATCCAACTTGAAAATTTCCCTTTTTTCCCTGCTTTTCTTAATCATCACTTACACTCGCCACAGCTGTGGCTGGAGGCCTGAAGCAGAACCTCAGTGTAGGGTGCAGCTGATGTTATATTGAATATAAAAGTTTTATCTCGTTATATCAGTACTAGCGATAATTGTAGGACTGCTTTTTTGTTATTATTTTTGGGGGTCTTGTCATCATTCTTTCACGAACATCAACGTCCAAACGTTGCAGAGGTGCACATTCATCAACTCCTGCCTGCACTGTAAATGTACAAGTATTTGTGTCCATGATGTGAAATTAGCCTTATGGATTTTGTTGCATTATGCATTTCAATTCTTCTGAGCTGCGTTATCAGAATTGGCATTTAGTACCTGTTGATGAGTGTTTTTTTTCTTCTGAAATCGTCATGAATCTACTTTTGCTGAATCTGTTGCAACTGAACTTATATAGCAGGGCTGCTATAGATTAAATATGTTCTTTTTGGGTTTTTATCAGATGATACATTCTTTTTAAAATTCTCAAACCATCGTTTCTTATTTTTAACGTTCTAAAAATGCTTTTTAAAAAAGTTTTTTTTTCCTATCCAACTTTAATTTTTTTCACGTATGTTTTGTGGGTTGATCTTTATCCGCAAAACATTATATAGTATTTTGTTTTTATTATACGATATTTTTTATGTTACAGTATTTTTGAAATAAAAATATTATATAATGGTTTTTTTTAAAAAAATGGTATATAATATTTTAAAAATATTATATATTTTTTTTAAAAAAATAACTCATAAAATATTGCTTGCGTTAGAGAGGATATTTTCTTGGCCAATCCCCTAAATTTTTTACTTACGCAAGTGGTTTTCAAACATTGCAAATTCCTTGAATAATAAGTGTGTGGACACACACTGAAGCCAATTTGGTGTTTCTTCTTTTTAGTATTTTGATCTTTATATTTTAAAATTTATATTAACTTCTTATAGTTATAAAAATAAAAAATATAAATATAATTTTAATATTTTAATTGATGATAGAAGATGACATCGATGGTGGTGGACAACGACACCACTGGAGCCACGAGTAACTATTATAAATAAGAAGAGCAACGACGAGAAATGAAGGTTAATTTGCATTTACATCAACGCTGACGTAGTTACCAAGTGACGTTACTCTATATCTCCATCGACGTCAATGCAATTGCTTAGCAACGTCGCTCTACATCTGTGTTAACGTCGATGCAAATGTAGAGCAATTCTCATTTCTCATCATCGCTCTTCTGATCCACAATAACCACCCGTGACTCTAGCGATGCCATTGTTAGTCGTGTACGTCAATCACCACTACCAATTGAAATATTAAAATTACATTTTCACCTTTTGCCTTCATATTTTCATTAGTAAAATCAACGATGTTAGAATAAATAAACTTAAATTTCACTCTCACAATTAAAATAATATCAATATAATTTTTTAAAATGTAAGAACCATAACTAACTACATAATATATAATTAACCCCTTAAACTATCAACAACTCCTAAAAGCTTTACCTCTATCTTCATTTTTTTTCAAAAATCTATTTTATTAGATTCATAATCTCATTAACCATCATAATTCAAATAAGATTGATATTATTCTATTCTATTCTATTTTTAAAATATTTTTTTTTCATCTAGTTCTAATAAAACTTTCTCTTTTTTTTCTTTCATTTTCTACAACACATATCTAATTCCATCCACCCACAAATATTCTAATTCTTATATATAATTAAAAAAAAATCTATCTAACTACAATTGTGACCTCTTTTATAACAAATGTTCTTTTCTCTCTCTTCTTAAAGTGAGTACTATAGGTTATCTCGTCTGGATGACAATCTAACCCTATTTAACATTGGATAATGATTGGTAAAATTCAATCATTCATCCGAGTAATATAACATATCATTCTTATCGTTCTTAGTCTTAACAGATTTTATTTGCACCTTTCACTGAAATTTCTTCAAAAAGCTGTAGATCATAGTCATGTAGAAATATTTTGACTTGGAAACATTTGCTTCGACCACTGGAAAGGCATGAAGCAGCATAGTCTTCAGATTATTAACCCTTTCGCATTCATCTATCCATCTGCAGAACAGTCATGTGAGTTGATTCAGTGATCAGCAAGCCACTCACAGTAGCAACATGCTTATACTTCTAATGACAACACTGAAGAAACAGAAAAGAAAAGAAAAGAAAACCGTAACTGATAGACGATAAAGTATCAAGGACAATCTATGATCATTATCACCAGCATTAAATTTCATGAGACAACGTGCATAGGGAGATAAAAACATCTAAGGATTCCATGCATGGATACCCTCAAGAAGTTCAATAAGAACAACTAATTTGTTCTAAACAAGCTGTCAATTCTTGATTGGAAGTTTGGATCTGCCAATGTTATATGCTTGCACAACACAAGTTTCCTAATAGGTATTAGCTCCGAACTTTCTTACGGTTGAGCTTTTCTCCTGCACTCCAAGCCTTTGTGGAGCCAACATTACCGATAGATATCTTATAGCAGATGCTTAATTCCTAAAACCGAATTCTACCCTCCCAACTCACAATCTGCTTTATTTGTATGGCATGCAACTTATCATCCAAATTGTCCTCATCTGCATGCAAAACAAAATAAAGTTCAATTTATCATCTAAGTAGCATGCAAAACAAAATCCTCTCGTGTTACTAGCTTAAGACCATATTCTTGAACTGATTTCTTTACATGTATTGCAATGGAACTGTAGAAAACCATCCACTTCATTAATTTGCAGGGTCTCCTATAATCGGTATTCAAAGTGACCCTATTGATCTGTTTGAAGAACCAGAGTTACTTATATGTACTGCTTAGTGACACCTTAACCCCATGTATTTGGTAAAAAGCTCATAATCATGGGATCCTAAAGCATTTCATGTCCTTTCTGTGCTCACACAAAATAAGACTTCCATAGTTCAATATCTTAAAGATTGTCACTTATAACAGAATCTCATACCATGATAAAATGGCATGAGGGAATACATAGTTAAAATATTGAAAGGAATATGTCGAGATGGAAAAGCTGTTACACTTCTTAGAAGCGACCATCCAGACATGATTGACACCATGTTGGCTACAATCACTACCCAAGAGGCTAGTAATGAGAACATTTAACTTGCTGTGAAGTGATTAATATTTAACCATTAGGTGGGTGCCTGAGGTCATGCGCTAGGCGGCTTGGTGATCACCTGGTCCATTCCACTCAAATTGAGCTAAGATCAAACCCAAATCAACCTTAGATCAAGCCAGATTGAGAGAATTGGTCTGGCCGAGCTTATCAGAGTGGATGAATTGGTTCAGCCAAACCAATTCATTAAATTAACATCTCTTCCCTCTCCTCTTGTCATGTGATGGTCCCTATCCGACTGTCACTTCAACAACTTTTATCCAATGGCCTACTGGTACCGCTGTGATATTCACAAATGGACTCCTTCATCTTCATATCTAACAACTCTTCTCAATAGCTATTGCTCCTGCTGTGATTTTCACCAGTTGCCACCTGTCTTTGACGGTTATTCTTCAATCGTTTGCCACTCTGATTTTCGCCTATGACCACCTGCGACAGCTCTTCTCCAATTGTTGCCATTGCTATTGCGATTTTCACCTACAACTGCCTTTAATGGCTCTTCTCTGATCATTGCCACTGCTGTTGCAATTTTCACTGACAACCGCTTCGATAGCTCTTCTCCGATCATTTCACCTCTGATAGCTCAAATCCGACCGACTGTGGGTCCTGCTAAGATCTTGGTCGATGACCACCTACACCTCCGCCTCTGACAGCTTCTCTTGACGCTTCTCTGACCCACTGACGTTGTTGCTGTCCTTGTGATCTTCATTGACCACCTGCTTTTCTTTTCTGTGGTGATTTTTTTTAAATTATACTCCTTCAATCCAATTAGTAATTTTTTCAATTAAATTACAGAGCACCTCAATTCGCTTGGGCAGGCACCTAGCACCTTTAACAATACTGAGTTTATAAGGATCCATTTAACTTTGAGAGTATTTCTTTGGATTGTGAACCATCGAAAAACACTACCACCAGAATTGATACTAACAACTATAATTCCTCTCCTGGGGTAGAGGGCCTAATATGTGTATCATACATAAAAAAGGAAAGCTCTGAAATAAAACTGAAACACAGTTTTATAATTTATTATTGCTTGAGTTCTTTTCCTTGGAAAATTCCTACTATAGATAGAGGGGAGACATCAAGAAAGGACCCAAATTTACAGCCAATGTGCCTATAGATAAAAGAATTGCATCAAACAGGTAAATAAGAGAGACTGACAAATAGGGAATAACAAACAACAAGCCTACGGTTCAAAGTTTAGACATCAAAAGGGAACAGGAGTATTAGACATCAAAAGCTCGAACTGTCTCCTTTTAATGCTAAAATTTGTCTGTCTTTACAAGTCCTTTCTGCTAATACAGCTATGTGAAGTGGCCACACAAGCCCAATATTTTAGATCCTCAACATACTAAATCTCAAGCTTCAAGAGAGTTTTTTTCGCACAATAATTAATTTCATGGGATCAACTATGAAGATCATGGATGCACAAATTGTGAACAAGATTTAAGAAAAAAGGAAAGTCAGTCTAGAGAAGTGCATAATAAGAATTATATGTCCAATAACACGAATTACAAATGACATAATGAGACATAGTATAAACAAGCTTGAATTCTTCTTCTAAATACATGTTGCCACAGGTAGATGGAAGAACATACTATGACCATGATGCTGCAAAATTTCTCACCAATACAGAATCACAACATACATCAAGTATCATTACGCCAAATTTATTCTACGAGATCCTGAGTTAATGATCATTATACAAGACAGCAACTAAAAGTTAATTTAATTTCCTCATCAACTCTTGCTGTTTATAAACGCAAAGCGACATGCCCATCGAAATCGCCAAGAAAATCCGATCCAAATCGCATGACCGAAGCCACCAACAGAACAAGGAGCAAGCGCGAACAGCCACAACGCCGAAGGCTAATTGTTAAGCCAGACATCCGGAAAAACAATCGAAAACCCTAAAACCTCGTAGCTAATCTCTACGCAATCAGCATCGGAAGGGTCATAAAGACTAATGATTGATCCAAGAACGACGAAGAAAACCAAAGCGAAGCCCTCCTTACAGGATTCGAAGCCCCAATTTATTATTCCGTCAAAATCAAATCAGCGCACAAACCCTATAACTGAGGAAAGAAACGGGGAAGGAAACCAAGAACGAACCTAAAGCAATCAAGTGGATGCAATTGAGGAGCGAGGAGAAGAATCAAAGACTTGCCTCGAATCGCGGCCGGAGACTCCAATAAGAGGAGCGGGGGTTGGAACGGGACGATGCGCGGAGGAAGAACTGACAACGAAGAGCGACCGACGACACGAAACGGACACACCAACGCGCGTGACGTGAACAACCCATTACACGATATTGGAATTACTCATTTACCCTTACAAATTTCGATTTCATGGACTACAGTACTTATTAGTGCACCTATGAATTACCTCTTCTGCATTGCAGTTTCTGTTTTATGTACTACAATAACACGGGTTTGTCACAATTTGCAGCCACATCCAGACGTGAAGCCTATGGCTTATGCCAGCAACTTCCTTCAAATGTTCTCATGATCCATCAGTTGAAATGGTGCACTAAGATCCAACTTGAAAATTTCCCTTTTTTCCCTGCTTTTCTTAATCATCACTTACACTCGCCACAGCTGTGGCTGGAGGCCTGAAGCAGAACCTCAGTGTAGGGTGCAGCTGATGTTATATTGAATATAAAAGTTTTATCTCGTTATATCAGTACTAGCGATAATTGTAGGACTGCTTTTTTGTTATTATTTTTGGGGGTCTTGTCATCATTCTTTCACGAACATCAACGTCCAAACGTTGCAGAGGTGCACATTCATCAACTCCTCCCTGCACTGTAAATGTACAAGTATTTGTGTCCATGATGTGAAATTAGCCTTATGGATTTTGTTGCATTATGCATTTCAATTCTTCTGAGCTGCGTTATCAGAATTGGCATTTAGTACCTGTTGATGAGTGTTTTTTTTCTTCTGAAATCGTCATGAATCTACTTTTGCTGAATCTGTTGCAACTGAACTTATATAGCAGGGCTGCTATAGATTAAATATGTTCTTTTTGGGTTTTTATCAGATGATACATTCTTTTTAAAATTCTCAAACCATCGTTTCTTATTTTTAACGTTCTAAAAATGCTTTTTAAAAAAGTTTTTTTTTCCTATCCAACTTTAATTTTTTTCACGTATGTTTTGTGGGTTGATCTTTATCCGCAAAACATTATATAGTATTTTTTAAAAAAAATAATATATAATATTTTTAAAAATAAAAATAATATATATTTGATAGGAAATATATTGATAGTCAACTATCATCCGATATATAGTCATCAAATGAAAGCTAGTGTGAAAGAAAAAGGTCTTTGTTACTCTCCACTCGTATATCTGCATGGATAAAAATGTAAGACGAATTGTTTGAGATTATCTCTCTTTATCACACATATGAACAAAACATCAAGAGGGGTATATTGGAGTAGTTATAAATTGTCTCCTTTAAAGCTAGATATAAAAATTAATCATTGATGCTACATCGAAGGACTCTTTTCTTATCGAAAAATTCACACATACTAAGAGATCTCGATTACTAACTTATGCATCAGAGGGATCGAGTCAAGAAATTTCCCTTATCATCGGTCTTAGTAGATCTCGAGAGTTTAACACTTCTACCTCAGAATTTTTCATAAGAATTTTTTTTTCAAATATTCAAATGTCCTCTTGGTAGGTATGATTATTTTTCCCTTCAAAATTAAATCAACTTAATCGAATTGAATTGGGTACATTTTTTTTTAATAACGTTGCAATATTTTAATTTATTTGTTAGGTTATAATTTTTTTTAAGTAACTAAAAACATTATAATTTAGACACTATAATTCATTTTTTTTTTCAAAACAAATAATATAAGTATTTCAAAATATGTAAACAAGATTAAAGACTAAATAGGAAAAAACAAAAAAAAATATTATTTTTAAAATATATTAGAACATTTCTAAAATTTATTAAAACCCCATAACTCTCTCATAAATTACTTTACAAAATTTTGAAAATAATTAGGTTTTAAGACTTAAACTAATTTTTATTTCTTGTTTATTAATTATCATCACACACACACCTAATTAAGACCCACTTACAATATTATTATACAAAATGACAATATTTTTATTTCTTATTTATTAATTATCATCACACACACCTATATATATGTATATATATATATATATACCTAAAAGGTTAATTATCTTTTATTATAAAGAAATATCAAAATTATCCTAAATTTGATTTAAAATAATAAAAAAGCTCTAGAATAAATCATTCTATAGAGAATCTCAAAACTCATGATAAGATTAATAATTGATGTGAATGATGGTTCAAAAGTGATTAAACTATGTTTTTTGTGTGGACATTACATACAATGATCTTTTTTAATAGATCAAAACACTACAACAACTCCATTTGAAAAAGTC
>LVTN01000142.1:338846-371367 GCA_001649415.1 Musa itinerans
ATATATATATATACATGTTGACCACAGAGCTAACTATAGTCAAATTAGTTTCAATTAGAAAGATATTTAAAATGCTTTTTTCCCTTCACAATAATCATCTAAGGAATATATATATATATAGAATATATATATATATATATATATTTATATATATGTACGTTCCTTTTTCCTGTTGGTTTCTCAATCATGGACCACGAGATGTTTGATAAGAGATGATCCAACAGTGCAAGAGAAGTGCTTCTCGAGGGAGACATTGGTGTTGGCTCTAAGGCTCTCCCTCCATGAGTTAGGGAGTGTCTTCCACGCTGAATCAACCCCATCATCTGTGCTCAGCCACACAACAAATACAGCAACAACTATTTGGTGAGAAGGCATGAGGAGGAATATGAGCAAAGGCTTCCTTGGAAGGAAGAGCTACCTGTTGTTGCTTTCATCCGTGCAGCTTCCATGAGCTGGAAGAATCTACCAATCAACTCTTTTCCTCCACCTAATGAGAGCAACAGGCACAGACTCTGTCATGGTGGTAACCAAGCCGATGCGTATAGCATTGTCCCCTCCAAGCGGTGGTGTCATGGCTGACATCAAGATGAGCTTCCCGACATCAACTTCTTCCTTGGTAATAGAAGATCGACGAGAAGATGTGATGCATAGATATGTCGATTTGACTCCGCGCTCTTATCACTCGCTTGTTCGTCTTGTTATCCGACTATTATTCTACGTTAGCACGCGGAGAGAGAGACATCTAGCGAGAAAGAGAGAGAGAGAGAGAGAGAGAGAGAGCACCATGTTCGTCAATATAAGGGTAGCCAAAACCCTCAAACTCTTCCTGCATTAAGACGGAGCACACCACCATGGCCTCATATTGCAAGACAATACCACTTCTTCTCATCTTCTTTCTTTTCATCTTACCATCTCTGCAAGCCAGGAAGCTGCTCTCCTCGGGGGAGGAGCAAAAGGTCAAACCGTCGGAAGCTGACTCCCCCATGCAACATCTTCTCCCAGGAAGAAGCTCGCCACCGTCTTCTCCGAACAGAAGCGGTCGTGGCGCAAACAAGAACGACGACGTTGGATCAATGCTGGGATCAGTCCCCAGTCCTGGCGTCGGCCATTAATTAGCTTCGTAGAATAATACTTCTTCCTTCTTTCTTCTTCCTCAACCTGAGTTGGAGTTTATTCCATCCAAGATTTTCTTAAGGTATATTCAAATTTTCCTTTTCTTGCTCTGTTTGGCTTCAAGTAATGTGATGCATCAGAGAGATGAGAAGAAGTGTATATAAGACAAGTAACATCGCAGTTGTGACACTTGAGCTGCTTCTATCTACTTGCCTGGCTGAAGTATCTGTTGCGTGCTTGTGTATGTATAACCTAAAGATTAAGAGTTGGCAACATGATTGCATCTCATGGCTGCAGGTTCTACCTACAAGCATCATTGAGATTATTAGCTACACTAATCATTACTTTTTCTTGCTACCCACAAAGGATTCAATCATCAGAACTTGCCTTCCTTTTCTTCTCCTCTAAAGATCTGAGACAGCTCCAACTCATAGCAAAGAAAGAGAAGAATGTAGTGAGAGGCCATTGACTTCCATCTGTGGTGCGGTAACAACTGGAGAGACGAAGCAATAGATGAATGAGTTACCGCAGATGCTGAGCTATCATTCTTTCCAAACAGATAGTGCCAATAAACCTGAGATCTTAAGTGCTGTATAGATGCTAACCAAAAGAAGGTTTGTATATATCCAAAGCCTAATTCTAAAGCTTGTGGGAGACTCTAAGAATATTATAGAGCTTTTGAGCCACTGAGCCTACCTAATCTTGTCATTATCGTTAGTAGCAACCTGTCTTTATAGATTCTATCCTGCTAATTGTTTGAGAAAAATAACAAAATATTAAAGAAAATGTCACAAAGCCATTAGTGGCATGTTCTCAAATCATAAGATTTCACACAAAAGAATCCAACACAACTGCATACAAGATTGCCTACTGTATCAAAGTGGAAACATCATCATTAACACAGATCAATAGGCAATTGAGTTCCAGAACTGCATAGTTTAATCTTTTTCTGAAGGAGAAGTGACTCCTTTAGTGCTTTTGATGGTCTGAAATGTTACGAAGTTACTCCATCCATTTGCATGGAAGATGGCTTTGCTCGATATGATTGATTGGAGACTGTACAGTACCGGTAGAACAGGTCTTCGTGTCACTGGCTCAATGTCACCTCCTTCCGTTCATCATGCCATTTACTCTCGAACTATCTACCACTTCGATCAGCTCAGTTCGGATAACACGCTAAATAGTGACCACTGTCAACCCACCTAAAAGCCAGCTTAAGCTGAAATCTATGAGAAAAGGGAAGAAGAGAAAACTTCAACCAAGTCATGTCACACCAAAACTTCCATTAGAAGCACCGACAGAAATGCTTCGGTAGTCCATATCGGGGCGGGAATCACACGCCGACACCGACGAAAAAGTCAACAAGTTGTTTGACCTTTTGGTTCCATACAAGTTCATGATGCATTGGTCAACCCCTAGTGTGGCATCATTGTCGGAGGAATACGGCGACATGAATCCGATTCGAGTTGAGAAGAAGGATTTGTCGGAAGGTTTAATTGGTGGCACCGAAAGTTTCATGTGGTGTGTCTTTTCTTCACTATTGGGTTAAAGGTGTATTTAGAGGACACTTTTGGGCATGCCTTTAACCACATGATGATGTTGGGAGCCCTCAGCTTCACATGAAATTAGTAAACGCTCATGTCGATTTCTGGATTTTAGATTTTTTTGAGATATAAAATATCAATATTTTAAAAATAATCGATTGACGATACTAATGATACAATTAAAATTAACCTACAAAGATCTGTTTATTATATTATTAACACCGACATCATCATCTTATTGCCATTAGAGATATTATGTTATTATATATATATATATATATATATACACAAACACACTATTGTCCCATTCATCTTCGTTACATGACATTTGTTCTTGTCACGTACACATGCTTTGAACAATTACTCGTCATAAACATTACATTACACTATTTTGTACATAGTCAACGTATTGACCTACTTACTGTGCCAAAACATCCACATCGACGCTTCAGCACAGCCGTCGATGACCAACGAACTCGATCAGGACCGTCCGTCCAACTCTGGCTCGTGTGTGATCAGGTAGACCGTGCACTGGATCAACGTCTGGCCCAACCTGAACCCCGGCGCTATGGTGAAGCCAACCGTGGTTGCTCCGCCGCTGCTCTCCTCCTCTGCCACTACGCTCTCCATGTACACATCAGAGAACCGGGTCCGTCGTCGGACCTGGAAGATGGACCGCTTGGTCTCCGGCTTGAACGAGAAGAAGAGGCAGTGGAGGAGCCACACTCGTCTCGCCATCTCGGCGAACCCGGCGAAGAACTCGGAGGCTGGGAAGCCCCACCCGGAGCCCACCGTCTCCCTGTGGTCGAAATCGCCGAAGAAGGAAGATTCCATCTTCGGATGCACCAGCGACAAGTACTTCGCCCTGCATAGCTGCGCTGCCGGCGACGGCGGACATCCTGGATTCTGATCCAGTGCGATCGACTTCAGCCGGGTGAAATCGTCGAAGAATTGCCGGCGATCCCAACCCGAGCATTCTTCCAAGGAGGAAAGGCCGAAACTTTGGTGGCTGAATCCAGAGAACATCCTCCGGCAGACGTAGGATTCGAAGGCGAAGACGCGGTGGCCGGGGATTCTCCGGCGGAACATGTCTGGTTGGATTGATCCTGCGGCGGCGTCGAGGTCCCATCCGGCGGACTCCATCATCTTCACCATCAGATGGACGAAGGATCTGATCGATTTGAAAGTGTACCGCAACGCGGTGAGGAAATGGGTGGGGTTGAGGCCGGAGAGGTGGAGGGCGTCGATGGCGGCGAGGGAGCGGTTGGGGTGAAGTTTAGCCTCCATAGCCCGGACCTTGTTCTGGGATTCGAGGAGCTCGGCTCGGAGGGCGACGATCTCCGCGTCCTTGAGCTCGAGCTCCGCCTTGGGCTTGCGGATGGTGATCTTGTAGGTCTTGATGAGGTTGCGCAGCTCCTGGAGCTGCGCGGCGAGCGCCGGCAGTGAAATGCGGCTGGTCCGAGGGTCGACCTGGTTCTTCAAGTAGCACTGCTTGAGCTCCGAGATGCGCCTGAGCTCGGCGACGACGGCGGCGTCCGCCGACTCTATGGAGTCGGGATCGTAGGGGTACTGCGCCACCTGGAGCTGCGCGTAGGCGGCCTTGACGGCTGAGACGCTCGCGAAGAGGTTCGCGAGGAGGAACTCCATGGCCTCTCTATCACTGGAAGAAGCATCACTCTTCCGCTGCTGCTGCTTAGTCTCCGCTTCAGCTTTCTGTAAGCTATCGCCGTGGCAGTCAGTGAGAATGCCAGAGTACCCACCGAAGTCCCGCGTGAGCTTCAGCTTGCGGATTACATCGTACTCGCCACCAACAGAGCGAGCGGCGGAGAGGCGCGGGCGAAGGATCTTGCTGAGCGTCCGGGCAACTGTCCCCAGATCGGTCGGCGGCGGCGGCGCCCCCTTGGCAGGTTCCATTCCCTCTCCAAATCTACAGAGAAGCAGCCGAGGCAGCAGCAGCGAAGATTCGAGAGAGGGGAAAGGTCGGTGCAGTGACAGTGTGAGGCAGTGGGAACAGCCAGAATTGACAGCACTAGTAGAGGAAAGCAGCGGCGACAGAGATACCTTTGGATAAAGAAATGAACACACCTTTAACTACTGATTTAGATACAACATATATGATGTGTATATTGCATGTATGTTGAAGGGATCATACAGAAGAAATGTAGATGTCACCTGAAGAAACATAGTATAATAAACATGATGATGGAAGAATCCAAGGCCATGTTATGCTCACATGTCCTGTTTTCTCTTTGATTGATGTGCCAGATTGAATGATCAAGCATATGCTGCTTTGTAATGCACACAAATCAGATGTATAAAGTTCCTGTTAGTGAGGAGCCAATGCCAAACCAGTGATGATCTAAATGGCACAAGCTGAGGTTGGTTGGTGAAGCCCAAGTAAAATACAAGTTAGTTTGGCAAAGGTGAGGGTTTGGGGAAGTCTTAATGGTGGTGAAACCCAAGAAAAAATGTCTTCAACTCTTTCATCTCTGACTCTCTGAACGATGAAGTATATATAATGTTATTTGTTGGACTATAGTGGGATTTAACGATCGACAACTTATTTCTCTTTGACTTAACCCTAAAATTTATTCACCTTTGAGTTAACCCTAGATCCATAGATTTTTACAGCAGCTATGTGATTCCAAAAAATAGGAAAAAAGGGTAGAAAAATAAGAAAAAGAAAGGAAAGAAAACAAGAATAACGTAGAGAGATTATTCTCAATCATCCAAATAGTATTCTCATCTCAGATCATATCTACAGTAAATTCTTGCTATGATTACTTGAGGAGAATTTGAATATTATGCACAGTAACATAATCCTTGCTTTTTTGAGATTGTTATTAGGATTTTAAGATAAAAGATTGAGATTTATATATTCATTATTTTTATAGTGGATTATCTCTAGTTTATCCCGTGGTTTTTACCCTTTGCATTAGAGGGATTTTCTATGTAAATCTTAGTGTTCTATTTGATTGTATTTTCATTTAATTCCAATACATGTTATATGACATGTTAGTATTTGTTCATATACAAAAAATTAGTTCTTCTTTATATCTCATCAGTTATTAACATAATTAATTTTTATAGCAAATCCTAGCCTTCATATTACAACAACTCTATGTCACTCTAATATCACAGCAATGCCTGATTCGTTTAGAATGAATTTTAATTAATGAAATCACATTAACTAATCATATTGTTAATGTTTAATTTTATGTGATTTTAGAATGGATTTTAACTAACGGAACCACATTTAACATCAGGTGCAATCATAGAGTCAATCACTTAATTTATTCCCATAGTTAACAATAGACAGAATCCTCTTGGTGTAAATAGTTCTCCTAATAGTTTTAACATCTCTAATGGAAAAGTTCCTCAATCTCAAGAAACCATGTCCGATCTCCGAAGAACTCTCTCGATATTCTTTTTGACGGGAGAATAATTCTATCACTAATATTCATGAACAACAAATAATATATTGGAAGGCTATTTATGATTGATATTCATGGACTATTTTTCAATTTGATTAATATAATTCTTACTTTGATATTTGACTTTGCTCATTCAATAAATTATTCGGGATAATTCTTATCTCGGGCCTCTCATTAAATGAGATCTGATTGAATGGCATGGGCCTCTTATTAGTTTTAGCTATACCTTGTCTAGGCTTTACCTAAGGACTATACAAATTGGTATTCTTTAGAAATCCTAATGCCACTTTGTTATTTCTATATCTCCCTTTGTTCAACTGAGCCAACCTTGACCAAATCTCATATAGGCTTTACTCAGGGACCATACAATTGATCTTCTTCAATCTCTGGTCGATGTTCAGAAACCTTTGCGCTAATCCCTTGATCCCAACATAACATTTAATAATGGCTCTATTAATATATTTTTTTATCTCTTAAGTTAATTTTAATTTTATTTATTTATAATGGAGGATTAATTGGGTTGTTATAAACTCCTTCACTAAGGGGAGGGCTCATGCCATGATAGTCATCTAATTCTATCTTACGAGTAACTTTTTTTTACTTAATCTTCTTATCATATCTTGATATTAGGCTGACTTTGATACCAAATGTGATAAGATAACTAATCTATCAATTTTATTTAGCTTAAATTATTAATTAAAATATTTGAGTTAAGATTGATAATAACACATAAATCGAACTCCTATATATTAATCTATATATATATATATATATGTATATATATATATGTATATATATACATGTATGTATATATATATATGTATATATATACATGTATGTATATATATATATGTATATATATACATGTATGTATATATATATATGTATATATATACATGTATGTATATATATATATGTATATATATACATGTATGTATATATATATATGTATATATATACATGTATGTATATATATATATGTATATATATACATGTATGTATATATATATATGTATATATATACATGTATGTATATATATATATGTATATATATACATGTATGTATATATATATATGTATATATATACATGTATGTATATATATATATGTATATATATACATGTATGTATATATATATATGTATATATATACATGTATGTATATATATATATGTATATATATACATGTATGTATATATATATATGTATATATATACATGTATGTATATATATATATGTATATATATACATGTATGTATATATATATATGTATATATATACATGTATGTATATATATATATGTATATATATACATGTATGTATATATATATATGTATATATATACATGTATGTATATATATATATGTATATATATACATGTATGTATATATATATATGTATATATATACATGTATGTATATATATATATGTATATATATACATGTATGTATATATATATATGTATATATATACATGTATGTATATATATATATGTATATATATACATGTATGTATATATATATATGTATATATATACATGTATGTATATATATATATGTATATATATACATGTATGTATATATATATATGTATATATATACATGTATGTATATATATATATGTATATATATACATGTATGTATATATATATATGTATATATATACATGTATGTATATATATATATGTATATATATACATGTATGTATATATATATATGTATATATATACATGTATGTATATATATATATGTATATATATACATGTATGTATATATATATATGTATATATATACATGTATGTATATATATATATGTATATATATACATGTATGTATATATATATATGTATATATATACATGTATGTATATATATATATGTATATATATACATGTATGTATATATATATATGTATATATATACATGTATGTATATATATATATGTATATATATACATGTATGTATATATATATATGTATATATATACATGTATGTATATATATATATGTATATATATACATGTATGTATATATATATATGTATATATATACATGTATGTATATATATATATGTATATATATACATGTATGTATATATATATATGTATATATATACATGTATGTATATATATATATGTATATATATACATGTATGTATATATATATATGTATATATATACATGTATGTATATATATATATGTATATATATACATGTATGTATATATATATATGTATATATATACATGTATGTATATATATATATGTATATATATACATGTATGTATATATATATATGTATATATATACATGTATGTATATATATATATGTATATATATACATGTATGTATATATATATATGTATATATATACATGTATGTATATATATATATGTATATATATACATGTATGTATATATATATATGTATATATATACATGTATGTATATATATATATGTATATATATACATGTATGTATATATATATATGTATATATATACATGTATGTATATATATATATGTATATATATACATGTATGTATATATATATATGTATATATATACATGTATGTATATATATATATGTATATATATACATGTATGTATATATATATATGTATATATATACATGTATGTATATATATATATGTATATATATACATGTATGTATATATATATATGTATATATATACATGTATGTATATATATATATGTATATATATACATGTATGTATATATATATATGTATATATATACATGTATGTATATATATATATGTATATATATACATGTATGTATATATATATATGTATATATATACATGTATGTATATATATATATGTATATATATACATGTATGTATATATATATATGTATATATATACATGTATGTATATATATATATGTATATATATACATGTATGTATATATATATATGTATATATATACATGTATGTATATATATATATGTATATATATACATGTATGTATATATATTATATATATATATATATATATATATATATATTGTGGTTGCTGTTGACCTGGTTTTGCATCTGCAGCTCAGCTTCTCTAGATCTGCGTCAAGGCTTCGCCAACCGTCCGGCTTTTGCATCACACCAAAACCGCGGCGGCGGCGGTCAAGCCTGCGTTGCTCCATAGCCAGCCACGAATGACCAAAGATCTCGTCCCCGATTACTGCTTTCTCGGTAAGAAATCCTCGCTCGAACCATTCCTAGCTACAGATCCCTCCACCATGCTGTCGGCCGGCCACCTCCTCCTCCTCCTCCTCTTGGCTATTCCTCCTCTTCTTCGTGCACAGTTGGATTACCCGTCCGCCAACCTCTCCACGATATGGACCAACGACCCCTCTCAGCTGTCGCACACCGTCAACTTCATAGACGGCTCCCAGGTCCGCTCCATCCTCCTCCGCATCAGCCCCAGCTTCTTCGGGCCCACCTTCGCCTGCGGCTTCTTCTGCAGAGAACCCTGTGTCGCCTTTCTCTTCGCCGTCTTCGCCGTCTACACCAACGGCGGCGGCGGAATCACCCTGCCCACCTTGGCTTCCCCCCAGGTCGTCTGGTCCGCCAACCGCGACCGCCCCGTGGGCGCCAACGCCACACTCCATTTCACCGCAGGCGGCGACTTGGTTCTCCACGACGCCAACGGCACCACCGTTTGGTCCACCGGCACCTCAGGCAGGTCCGTTGTCGGCATGAACATATCAGGGTCTGGAAATCTCGTACTTTTCGATCAAGATGGCAAGCTAGTCTGGCAATCCTTCGATCATCCAACGGATTCGTTATTACTCGGGCAGACACTCAAAGAGGGGCAGAGGCTTGTGGCCAACACCTCCATGACCAACTGGACGCGAGGTCAGGTATACCTCACCGTTCTTTCCGATGGCTTGTATGCATTTGCTGATTCTACTCCTCCTCAGCTTTACTACAAGAAAAAGATTAGTAGCAATAAAGCAACCAAAAATTCAACGCATATCAAGTACCTCAATGGCAGCCTTGTCGCCCTGTCTACTGAATCGAATAACTCAGACCAAATGATTTCATTGCCTTCGGCACCGTCGCTTCAGTTCTTGAGGTTGGAGTCCGATGGGCATCTTAAAATCTATGAATGGAGGGATGAACCGATCCAGGGATGGCAGGTGATAGATAATCTTCTGCATTTGGATGATTGTGCTTACCCGACCGTCTGCGGGGAGTATGGAATTTGTTCTAATGGACAGTGCAGCTGCCCTAGTGGAGCAAATGTGAGTTCGATCTACTTCCAGTCGGTCGACGATAGGCAATCTAGTCTCGGTTGCTTCCCTGTGACTCCTCTATCTTGCCAATCCATGCAACAACATAGCCTTTTAGCTGCTGACAATGTTTCTTACTTCAATTACATCGACAGCGATGCTGCAGCACTTGAAGGAATCGATGAGGAGCGCTGCAAACAAGCATGCTTGAAGAATTGTTCTTGCAAAGCTGCTCTTTTTCAGTATGCTGCAAATGTTTCAAATGGCTACTGCTTTCTGCCATCACAACTTTTTTCGTTGCAGAACAACCAGCCTTCGATATCTCACTATAATTCATCTGCATACATTAAGGTGCAGATGGCCACTGCATCTCCTACACCTGATAATTCTGGCAGAAACACCACCCCCGGAAATAAGAGCTATAGTGTTGGTGTTATATTAGGCATTGTTGGAGCTGTACTTGCGGCATTTCTCATAGGAGGCATCATCATTGTGTTTGTTCGAAGAAGAAAGTCCACGGAGGAAGAAGAGGATGACTTCCAGCAAGTACTGGGAATGCCAACACGGTTTGCTTTCGAAGAGCTGAAATTGGCGACGGATAGCTTCTCCAAAAAGCTTGGCGAAGGAGGGTTTGGATCTGTTTACGAGGGGAAGATAGGAGACGAGAGGATTGCAGTGAAACAATTGGATGGAGTCGGCCAAGGGAAGAGAGAATTCTTAGCAGAAGTTGAGATAATTGGTAGTGTTCATCATATCAATCTGGTAAGGCTAATTGGCTTCTGTGCAGAGAGATCACATAGGCTCCTGGTTTATGAATACATGTGCAATGGATCGCTCGATAGGTGGATCTTCAGCAAAGGACAACGCGGCACTCTCGATTGGCAAACGAAATGCAAGATTGTTGCTGATATAGCGAAGGGATTATCCTATCTTCATGAAGAATGTAGGCAAAGGATTGCTCATTTGGATATCAAGCCTCAAAACATTCTATTAGACGAAAAATTCAATGCCAAGGTCTCTGATTTTGGACTGTCCAAGCTCATCGACAGGGATCAGGAGGAAGTGATGACCAGAATGAGAGGGACACCGGGGTATCTCGCACCTGAATGGTTAACGTCAGTGATCACTGAAAAGGTCGACATATACAGTTTCGGTGTCATGATCGTCGAAATAGTTTGTGGAAGAAAGAATTTGGATTACTCTCAGCCAGAAGAAAGCGTTCATCTGATCGGTCTCCTGCAAGATATGATCAAATCAAATCGGTTTGAAGACATTATCGACAGTCGTAGTGATGAGATGAAGCTGCACAAGAAGGAAGCCATTGAGATGATCAAGCTAGCAGTATGGTGCTTACAGGGTGACAGCAATAGAAGACCTTCCATGTCGACCGTGGTAAAGGTTTTGGAAGGTTCAAGGAATGTAGAAACAGATCTGGACTCTAATTTTTTCATGAATACTCCCGTAATGCCAAGAAACGGGGATCACTATGATCACCATTTGGATGTTTCGCCTGCACCATCTGCATCTCTTTTATCAGGTCCAAGATGAACATTGACGTATTCAAGGCAATTTAACTTGTGTTCGGCCATGTAATTTCTCATTGAAGCCTGTCTATACTGTGTTTTCTTTGAATTAAATGGTTATTTTGGTTGTTCTTCGTTCATATCTGGTACTACTGGTTTCGATCGATTTTGTAATTGCCGCAGCAGTCGAACCACGAAATTTCCACGAAGTCAAACTACGAAAGCTCCTTCGCCCCCACTCGGTCGGATGACGCGAGGTGACCGGCGAGGGTGGGGAGATCAACAAGTGGGGATTAAGATAAATGAGAAAGGATGCGAGGAGGAAGACGCCTTTCGGTGGTCGCTGGCTATGCTGACATGATATGAACACAGCATGTGCAGCAAAGAAAGGAAGAAGTCCACTGTCCATCTGTTTATCTTGTGTTCCCGACAAGCCAAGACCATGTCTTCCCTTTCCTTCTGGTGTTCGGTTTCTTTAGATCTGAGTTGAAGTCTCTGTCCATCAATCCACCTGTTCCGCCGCCGGTACTACGTTGTCTCCTAGCCATCGCTGCCTGCAGTCTCTCTGGTCAACTCTGGGTCAAACCTCGCCCGATCAGTTTCTGGCTATATTTCACTCGGCCATGCCGTCGGCAGATCATCTCCTCCTCCACCACCATGGACACCACCTCATCCTTCTCTTACTGCTCTTGGGCTTCCCTTCTCTCCTTCGCGCGCAGCTGGATTACCCGTCCGCCAACCTCTCCACGATCTGGACCAATGACCCCTCCCAGCTGCCGCACACCGTCAGCTTCGAGGACGGCTCCCAGGTCCGCTCCATCCTCCTCCGACGCAGCCCTAACTTCTTCGGCCCCACCTTCGCCTGCGGCTTCTACTGCAAAGATGCCTGTACCTCCTTCCTCTTCGCCGTATTCGCCGTCTACACCAACAGCGGCGGTGGTATCACCATGACCAACTTGGCTCCTCCCCAGGTCGTCTGGTCCGCCAACCGCGATCGCCTCGTCGGGCCGAACGCCACACTCCACCTGACCGCAGGCGGCGATTTGATCCTCCACGGCGCCGACGGCACGGCCGTCTGGTCGGCCGGCACGTCCGGCAGGTCCGTCGTCGGCATGAACATAACGGAGTCTGGAAATCTAGTGCTTTTCGATCGAGATGGCAAGCTGGTCTGGCAATCCTTCGATCATCCAACGGATTCGTTGGTTCTCGGGCAGACGCTCAAGGAAGGGCAGAGGCTTGCGGCCAACACCTCCATGACCAACTGGACGCGAGGTCAGGTATACCTCACCATTCTTTCCGATGGCTTGTATGCGTTTGCTGATTCTACTCCTCCTCAGCTTTACTATCAGAACACAATTACTGGCATTAAAACAACAAAAAATTCGACATATATTACGTACCTCAATGGCAGCCTTGCAATCTTCACACAGTCTGGTACGCCAGACGAATCGATCTCATTGCCTGTAGCATTGTCACTTCAGTTTATGAGGTTTGAGTCTGATGGGCATCTCAAACTTTACAATTGGAGCCAAGGATGGCAGGTGATTGCTGATGTTCTTCACTTGGATGTTTGTGCTTCCCCAACCGTCTGCGGAGAGTATGGAATTTGTTCGAATGGACAATGCAGCTGCCCCAGTGGAGTGAATGGTTCGATCTACTTCCGGTTGATTGATGATAGGAAATCCAACCTGGGTTGCTCCCCTGTGAGTCCTCTGTCCTGTCAATCCATGCAAGAGCATGGTCTCTTACCTGCTCATGATGTTTCTTACTTCAGTTATGCTTACGGTGCTGCGAACTTTCGAGGAATTGATGAGGAGAGTTGCAAGCAAGCATGCTTGAAGAATTGTTCTTGCAGGGCTGCTCTTTTTCAGTACTCTGGAAATGTTTCAGATGGCAATTGTTTTCTGCCATCGCAACTCTTTTCATTGCAGAACAACCAGCCTTCCACATCTCATTATAATTCATCTGCATATATTAAGGTGCAGAACACTGTTGTGTCTCCTGCATCTAATAATACTAAAAAGAGGGATGTCGGTATCGGAGTTTCAATAGGTATTATTGGAGCTGTGCTTATTGCGTCTCTCATCGGGGGCATGATCATCAGATATGTTCGGAGAAAAAGGTCCACAGAAGAGGAAGAGGATGACTTCCAGCAAGTATCGGGAATGCCAACAAGGTTCGCTTTCGAGGAGCTGAAATTAGCGACAGAAAATTTCTCAAAAAAGCTTGGTGAAGGAGGGTTTGGGACTGTATACCAGGGGAAGATAGGGGATGAAAAGGTTGCGGTGAAGCGTTTGGATGGAGTCGGTCAAGGGAAGAGAGAATTCTTAGCAGAAGTTGAGACAATTGGTAGCATTCATCATATCAACCTGGTAAGGCTAATTGGATTCTGCGCAGAGAAATCACATAGGCTCCTTGTCTATGAATACATGTGCAATGGATCACTTGATAGGTGGATCTTCAGCAAAGGTCAACATGGCACTCTTAATTGGCATATGAAACGTAAGATAATTGTCGATATAGCTAAGGGATTGTCGTATCTTCATGAAGAATGTAGGCAAAGAATTGCTCATTTGGATATCAAGCCTCAAAATATACTCTTAGATGACAGATTCAATGCCAAGGTCTCTGATTTTGGACTGTCCAAGTTGATAGACAGAGATCAGGAGCAAGTGATGACTAGAATGAGAGGGACACCGGGGTATCTGGCACCTGAATGGTTAACATCAATAATCACTGAAAAGGTCGATATATACAGTTTCGGCGTTGTGATCATTGAAATTGTTTGTGGAAGAAAGAATTTGGACTACTCTCAGCCCGAAGAAAGCGTTCACCTGATCAGTCTCCTTCAAGAAATGATTGAATCAGATCGATTGGAAGACATCATCGATACTCGTAGCGATACCAAGCTGCATGCAAAAGAAGCCATTGAGATGATCAAACTAGCAGTATGGTGCTTACAGAGAGACAGCAACAAAAGACCTTCCATGTCGACCGTGTTAAAGGTTTTGGAAGGCGCAAGGAACGTAGAAACTGATCTAGACTACAATTTTTTCGCAAATACCCCTCTAATGCCGAGGAATAAGGAACATTATGATTACCATTTGGCTGCTTCACCTGCACCATCTGCATCTCTTTTATCAGGTCCAAGATGAAAGACCAAATTCCCAAGGGCAGCTCATTGTGTTGGCATGTTAACTTGTGTTCAGCTATGTAATCTCTCATTGAACCCTCTGTAACCTGAGTCATCTTAAAATAAAAAGGCATGCAGTGGTTGTTCTCCATCCATATTTGTCACTGTGAATTTGAAAGCATGCATGTGCTTGACATTGATGAAAGCATTTGCTCTTCATGAAGCAGAACACTTCTTTTAATTGCTTTCTGTTCCTATATGATATTGATGAAGTCACTGACACTGTAAAGAATGCTTGTTTGACAATGATATATGCACAAACATGAAACAAATTTGTGCTACCATCACCCATAACATTTTACATAGCAATCTAATCCATTTAAACATCAATTTCCTGTTGCATTCTTCTGCAACCGATCTGTCCCACACCCTGAAAGATAAGTAGGATGATCCAATCCACAACAATACCGGGATTCAGATCTGAGACAGGAGCAAGAGATCCACAGATCCCAATCCAGCTAAACCGAAGCAGGAGATCAGCACAAGATGAACAGAGGGCAGAAAAGCCTCAGCCTTTTGCCATCAAAGTCGATCCACATGACTGAAGATGACGATGACCACGTCCCTCTCATCATTGAACACATGCACATACCGACATCCACGTCCTTTTCGGTCGCCATCCCTCCACCTCTACGAGATGGAAACACCACAACTCCTCTTGCAACCGCTTCCCCCATCGGTAGTCCATCGACTTCGCTCCACCCCATGTCGAGCCCATTCATGGATCAATCCTCGCCCACTGCCAATGTCCAAGCGGTCTCAAGAAGGGTGTCCGACGGCCTGCTCACCAAATTCCCGGACACGTCGGAGTTCGACTTCGAGTACGAGAAGAGCAGCCTGTGGTCGCCTCCGGTGCGGTGCGCCACCTCCCTGAGCTCCGAAGGCGAAGTGCTTGCAGAGCTGAGGGCCTCTACTGCTGGGCGCCGTCGTAGCCCATTGAACAAGGTCAGTAGAGAAGCGAGATCTCTAAGACAAACAGATTCATCATTGGATTAGATTGCTCTCAGAAATCAATGTGAAGATTGCTTTGTTCTAACAGCTGGTCTTTGATCGGTTCATGGCTGTAGGTCTTCCGGTGCTTCCACAGCGAAGAAGGTCGGTGGCATGGAGGTCGATGAGCTTCTGAACATAGTTTGCATGCGGTCAATGATTTCTTTAGGCTTGATCTCAGATGCATTTTTTTGGACTCTAAGAAACATCTCTATCCCCAAAATCATATTTTGATTTTGAAATCTATCAGACTTCAAAGGAATAAAATATTTATATGTGAATGTGAGTCTCAATGATGTCTCTGTCTCCAGATACATTCTTGCTGGATGCAAGATCCAATGATTATAAATGTCTAACGATTAGAGTTGTATTCTGCTTGTTGATTCTTAACATTCTTCCATTTCGCTTTTCACATACAGGGAAATTGAGTGGGTTGACTTGGTCAACAACTTCATGCACAAAGTAATTAAATATCACAGTCAATCTAAGTGCATGGATTACAGTTGACTATTAATTTGACCGTTAACAATTGGGGATTATGCTGCAGTTAGAGAATGAACACATTAAGATTGCTCTTACGACAATGTCCGGGAGTTCCTGTCTTCCCAAGTAGCAGCTACAGGGCTTAGAAGTTATCCATCTCCATCTGTGCAGCATCCATCAGCCATGGCATCCGCAGGGCCACCTTGATGTGTTCTTTGATGTGCTTCTGCATTAATATCTAAGCTAGCAAAAATGACACCTTATCTTCTTCCAATCAGTGGTTGGTAAACATTGACAGTATCAGTCATAGCATACATTGAGTTTACTCTGGACCAGCGGTGAGCAATAGAAAGTAAAGGACAGCTTCATTCTCAAGGCATCATATTGTCTGTTCTCTTGCATGCAATCAAACAACAATAATAATACAGTCTCAATTATTTAGGATTAACTAGATGAATCTTTTATCGATTGTTTACCTCGTTGCTTGATCTGAAAGCTAATGACCGAGGATGGATGCAATTGAAAGATGAAGATCATACGATTAACTGTTACAGTTTTCTGGCAGAAGAATCACTGCATCAAATGATTGCTCAGTTCACCTTCCTGCAGTCCGATCTGATCTCCCCGTCCGTCCCTGTCAGCGGGCTGATGTTTCCCATCTTCACCACGGCCGCCGCGAAGTCCTCAGCAAAGCCGTCCGGGTCGGTGCTGTACTGCTGCACCAACGAATCTTGCATCCCGTTGTTGAAGAGCTCCTGGTCCGAGTGGAGGAGGCCCCTGTAAGCGACGAGGTTCTCGTAGTAGGCGTTGTCGAAGGAGTCCGCGGTCTGGGTGTCCAGGGGGGCCAAGCTGTCGTCGTCGCCGGAGGAGGGGCAGCTCTGCTGGAGGTCCGACGCGAAGTCGGCGTCGACGTTTGTGTCGTTGTAGATATGGTCGCGGAAGTTGATGCACCGGGCTTGGCCGATGGTGTGTGCGCCGGAGAGGGCGGTCATGTCGCTGGCGCTCAGGCCCTTGGCAGCGAAGGAGGATATGAGCTGGGCGAGGGTGGAGGCAGGGCTGGGGAGGTCGCTGTTGGCAGCGCTTAGGCTGGCGGTGGTTGCGTCCCGGCGACCCAGCGGCACGGTCCAAGATGGTCCACCGAGCTGCAAGGAATTCGAGACTTGTGAGCACAAAGTGTGAGAGGATGTTCACGGTGGTGGCAATAGAACTTACCAGACCGACACCATCGCGGGCGGCGAGCGCTAGAATGTCGGCACATGAGACTGTGCCGGGGCACAGTAGCTCGACTGCGGTTTTAATGGTGTCGATGACATCGAAGCCACGCAGGGAGTTGGCGTTCGGCCCTGCGTTCTTTTCTCCGGTGAAGGTCGCCGTGTCATCCAGCAGAACTGACGCGTCACACCCCTGAGAAGACAAGGAATTCATCTTTCTTTCATCAGCCCTGGATCAATTTCCTTCAGTACTGTTCCACCAGCAAAGCAGGGGAAAGGAGTTGTCATACGTTCACGAAGCAGTCATGGAAGAAGAGCCGAAGAATGGACGCCCCCATCCGCGGCTCGAGGAGGACAAACGGCGTCATGGCCAGAAGCACCACCGTCTCCAGAGTCGGACATGTCTCGCTGTAGAACGTAGGCGACAGCTGCCCGCTGGAAGCGGAGACAAGCAGGAGGAGAAGAGCGATCCCGAGGAAGCTTCTGCAGGAGGCGGCCATGGTTGAACGAAAGGTAAAAAAGCTCGAGGTAAGTTAAGAAAGAGAAGCTTGAGATGGCCTGCTACATATATATTGCTCGAGGTTGGCTGAATGAGTCTGAGATGCTCCGATCGACACCAGACATCTCGATGCCCGCATGCATGGCTTGCCATGAGATGAGAAGGAGGTTGAGGTGTCAACATTTCTCCTTGGACCGTGGCCATTTATTGCCCATGTTCTTCAGCATGGGGACGATGGTCTGACGCGTTTGAGGATGATTGATTATAAGACTATTTCTTTGAGATCTGAGTAATGAAGATACATAAAATATTTTACGCGTGGATTTTGGATTTCTCGTGATGAAAATGATGATGTTTCTTCAATATCATCAAACTATTATATATCATTCTGCTTTGGGACCATTTGGTTATGAGCCCTCCCTCACTCCTTAACCGATGTGGGACTAAATTGATCATATCAGATGACCCCCATGGTGAGTGCGATTAAACCCGCACGGTTTTATCCTTTCGGAGCCATAGAACTCCAAAAGACACCTCCAAGAGGGCAGGTGGGCGTCAATCCGATAAGGGACCACTTGATATGTCTCGGTGCACTGTAAGAGTGCGAGGGATTGTCCGCTTTGGATGAGTGTGATCGAACTCGCACGGTTTTGACCTATATCACATTTCCTAACGTTTACGTAAAGTGGATGAGACAAGAGGTAGGGCCCAGTTAGGCAAAGTTAATTGAAGGTTTATGCCGACAACAACATGATCAAATGTAATCTTATCTTTTGCGAATCTTGCAGTGAGTGTAACAGTCAACCGCCATCGACGACGTTGACCGTGATCGACGAGGGAAGGCAACCCACGTCAACTTTAAAGCTCATTTATGAAGCAACCAAAATGACTAGTTTGAAGTACAACACGTTATTATGATTCAACTGAGTTGATGATGCCAACACAAACAATTTAATCTAATAATGACATTTCCTAATAGGTGAAGTATGGTCAAAGCAACTTGACCACGTGTCATCGACATTACGATGGATTAAACGCATGTGTTACATGATAAGCACACGTTGTTTCGTGTGATTAGCTCAGATGTGGAGCAAATAAGTGTATGGTCGAGTGATGATGATGGGTCGGTTCATAATTAATTTGACTTGATTTAACCCGGTCAACTCTTGGGTCGAGTTGGATTGGAAATCTTGACCCGAGAGCGGTCGGGTTGGGTTAATCAATGATCCGGAAAATCCAATTCAATAGAAAATTAATTTAAAACAAAATATATAAATACTTTTTATTTAAACCGTATAGGTTTATCGTATAATTTATAATCCCATAAATTCCCATGAATCTTATCCCTCCATTAAAAATTGACATGGGCCTTATTGGGCCGGAATCTTTCATGGTCAATTAAATTGGCCCATTCGTTAACTAATACATTCGTTACTTCGTAGTGGCACTTTCGGAGTTTTTGGTCGGTTCATAGGCAAACACAAAACCCTAAGCAAGATTAGGGTTTCAGAGAGAACTGTCCGCGTTATATTTAGGGTTTCGTTTGGTCGATCCCCCGCCGCGCGAGCTGTTACTGGTCGGCTAGGCCGCGGTTCCCGCTCTTGGTCTCTCGTTCGCAATGGTTGTGCTTCTCGTTTTATCGGCGCTTCACTTCCGCTTTTTCGCTCCTGTTCTGATGGATTCGTTCTTCTCGTCCTACCCCGCAGGCTTCCGAGAAGAAGCTGTCGAACCCGATGAGGGAGATCAAGGTCCAGAAGCTCGTCCTCAACATCTCGGTCGGCGAGAGCGGCGATCGCCTCACCAGGGCCGCTAAGGTTATTTGTCTCTCAATCAATTCATTCTCTGGTCGAAATCACTTTGCGAATTACTCCATTCTTCCTATTTCTAGATTGACAATTTTTGGTTTCTAGGTACAAAAGTAGATTTTTATGTCGTACTTATGATTTTTTATTAGGCTGAGGTGAAGTTGGTGCATATTTGAAATTAAAGCTAAATTTTTTTATCTTTGTGTTTATATGATATCTTTTTGCTTCTCCAACACCAGTCCTTAATAGCCATATAAATCTGCTCTCTGAGTTCTAAGTATAATATGAATATGTCTCTGTAATGCATATGTAAAATTTAGTATCTGCACAAAATTTTCTAAAATTAGAAAATCTCGTCTGCAATTGCCACTATAATGTCGGTTTTGTTTGGATATCTTTTAGATTTCTAGCTCGTGAATAGCAGGGGATACAAACTGTCCTGTTTGCCATATATCATTGCTAACTGGACTACACATTGTCTTTTTCTCTTTCCTCTTTTTCCTGCTCGCCAGACAGTTAATGTTGGTTTGAAGTTAATGAGTATTGTATATCTGCTGCATTGTTGATTGCGTTGATTTCATAATTGATTGTGGGTTGATATGCATACAGAGTTTAAATTCTTTGTCTGTAGAATATGCCGAGTTATTTTGCTTATGGGTCTTGTTTCCTTTGCTTATGTAGGTTCTGGAGCAGCTGAGCGGACAGACACCAGTATTCTCTAAGGGTAATTTTGTTTTGCCTAAAGAGTGCATAAGTGGAATAATTTTGAGATTCTTTTTCTGATGGGCCTATGCCTATGGCTGATATAATTCTGCAGCGAGGTACACTGTCCGGTCCTTTGGAATCAGGCGTAATGAGAAGATCGCCTGCTATGTCACGGTCAGAGGTGACAAGGCAATGCAACTTCTGGAAAGTGGACTAAAAGTGAAGGAATACGAGCTGTTGAGGAGAAATTTCAGTGACACTGGCTGCTTCGGTTTTGGAATTCAAGAGCATATTGATCTTGGAATTAAGTAAGCAGTTTCTTAGTTGTTTTTTGGTTAATTTTGCGTTGAGAACCACTGAATATAAACTATAAAGATCTGAATCGTCTGTCGGTGTTTATTTTTATAGTGTGAATCTGTAAAGTCATCTGTTAGAAGTTAACCCCTAAGTTGATCATTATTTCCATCGGGGGTACAAATTTGATGATGGAAGTGTGTTCGATTTAAGATTTAACTATGAAACTCTGTATGGGCAATCCACCTGCAGCTAAATCAGTGTTTGTATATGTAGATTTGAACTGTTAGTGTTTCATTGTCATGTGAAAGGCATGAGAGATAGCGTTTTTTGGCATGTGAATTTTCTGAGTGAAGAAATAATAAACGTTAAAACTATTTAAAACAATTTTACCTGCCCTTTAGTGCAAATTGTTTGCCGTCCTTTTTAAGGATAGAAATAGATTCACTGTTTTGCTTTTTTATTTGTGCATAGTCATTCAAAAGTGAAGAAATTATAGGTTTTCCTTTGTATCCAACCTCCCATGATAGTTTTACTGTTCAACTGAGTTTGGAAGTTTACCTTTTGGTTGTGAGCATAAGTTTCTGTAGCATTCTCTGTTTGTATCAGTGCATTGGTAAGTTCTAATCAAGAATAACTGATTATAAAGAGTGTGGTGTAGAAAGGAGAAAGAAATTTGAGGATAGATCATAAAAATGTGAAATTGATGAACATGAAGATTGTAGTTGCTTGTATTATTAAAAGCATGACACTGATTGATTTTTGCCTTGGCTTTGGTGTGCATCATGACCTGTTTAGTGTTGCACTTGTCATGTTTCAACTCAACAAAGTTGTGCTATGCTGATCATGTGCATATCATGTTGACTGTTCTCTGTATTTGGGTATGATATTGAAATTGATGGGTTGCTTTGTGTCGATGCCCCATTGGCATGGTACATTTCATATGGTGTAGCACCATCATGGTGATGTAACATAGCATTCAAGAGGCTGATGACCAGGTAAGGAAGAAGTTTATGATCAAGGGAAACTACAGCTGCAGGCACTGAGACTATCACATGGTCAAAACTAGGAACCTGTCAAGAAGATGAAAACTCAGGTCGTATGTGCTTATCATATGGCATTAATATGGTAGATCATTGATCTATAGCCTTTGCGAGGCAGATTATATAGAGGTCTATTGTTTTACAGGATGAAAAGTTTGTTATTCAACAGACTCCATGATCTGGTTTAGGTGAAGAGATTACAAGTTTTTTTGCTGTTGGGAAAAAAGCATGACTGCCCATGTTTCCATGTAACATTACATACTTGTATGTGATGAACATGTCAGAGAACTACCATTTTTTTATGATTTGGATTTTCTTTGATGAGCAGAGGGCTTGAAGTTTGCTTTCAAGCAGACTGTCCTGTGAACAAAATTGTCGGGTTTGAAAACCTGATAACCCATCTTTGTTATGCACTGTCAAACGTTGACCTAGTTCCATAAAAATCATAGCAGTGGAGCACACAAATCAAATTCAAATCATTGTGGAAACTAGAGTAAGAATTCAAAGAAAAATTGATATGTTAAAAGTTTTCAAATAGGATTATAGGTTCACACCATGGCTTGCAGGTCCAAATTAGGAATGGGATAAGCATGGTCACCGATGGCTGTGTGTGTCAAAAGGCATGCTTAGAAAGTTAATGTAAGCCTACTTGTAAACTTATAAAGTAAATGCTTATTTTGTTCTTCTTACTGAATGTTAATTTATTTTACTTTTGCAGGTATGACCCCTCAACTGGTATCTATGGTATGGATTTCTATGTTGTCTTGGAGCGTGCTGGTTATCGTGTGAGCCGTCGTCGCAGATGCAAGTCCCGTGTTGGCATTCAGCACCGCGTCACCAAGGATGATGCAATGAAGTGGTTCCAAGTGAAATATGAGGGTGTCATCCTCAACAAGTCTCAGACAACCACGGGTTAGGGTTTGGTACAACTGAAACTTTGAACTTGTTCTACAACCAAATTAGCTCTCATCTGTTTTTTTTTTTTTTTTCTTTTTCATTGTTCCAATTTTGTGTTTGGAGAAAATTTTATGCTATTTCCTATATGTTGCTGTTAGTGTTGAAATTGGTCATGGACCCACGGAATCATACTTAGGCTTTTACGAAATACATGGCGTCTTGAGAATTGGACTGCGTAGCTTAATCTCAAGATGAATGTGTTTTCGAGTTGGCTTCTCAAAGTTGATTTTTCACTAGAGTCAGTTGATTCTTCACAACTCCAGTGTTAGATTGCAAAGCGAGAGCTGGGTGCTTTCTCGATTCAATGAGATCCGAAGAGAGGACTTTTGTAAAGTGTTTTTTTTGGATCTCGGAACAAAAGGTCAAGAGGAATTGTCTTTGAATGAATGATATTTTTCCCTCCAGCCTATGTTGATGTGGAGTTGATTGGATTTCGCATAGTGAGTTTTGATCGAACCAGTGATGTATCAGCGACAGAAATCCCATAACCAGAAAAGGATGGAAAATCTGTTCATTTATCGAGGTATTATGTTTCATAAGAACACTATTTTGTTGTTCGATAAATTAAAAAAATATATAGCATTTGATTAAAACATAAACATGTTAAAATTTTTAGGATGATTTTATTGAAAGAACTTCCCATTTTATTCTATGAGGTATTTTTGTTTTTTCTTATATAGGTTCCCTATTTTTGTAATTTTGTAAATGCTCTTCACCTCGCCCTATGCCTTTGCTCATCGTCTTTTCCCTCTCTCTCTCTTCTCTTCTCTTTCCTCCTCTTCTATCCTCCCTTCGTTATTCTTCATTTTCTCTTTCCTCACCTCTCGTCCTTCTCTGTCTTTTTATTTCTCTTTGTTTCCCATCTTACCCCTCGTCTCCTTTCGCCCATCCCTTCCCTTGGTCCTCAAAAGGCAACGAGGCCTCGTGATGGGAACGGGAGCAGAGGCGACAGAGGATTGATTAGTGGCGTCGCCTCGTAATGGGACGGAGGGAAAGGGTGAAGGATATTTATCAAATTATAAAAATAAACCAGAGATTGCGTGCCATATCACGTGGCGGGCTCGTGAGAAACCAGAGATTATGTGAAACACGTGAGCACTAAGATAAGTTTCTTAGCTAAAGAACAAGCACCAAACCATCATAACAGGGGCAGGCAGCCAACCTCCTACCGATCCAAACAGATACGATTAGCTAAACAACTTCCAAGTTTCTTGGGGTGCTTCCAGCCAACAGGCACAAAGAAGAAGACGATCATGGCCCGCTTGCCTCATACCAAAAGTCCAGAACGCAGCAGATCAGCCCTTGGAATTGTGAACTCTCCCTCTCTCTCTCTCTCTCGATCATCACCGGACCGACTTCTCCACGTCACGTTGATCGCGGCCTCACCGGCGTCTTCGACGGACTCACCCTGAAGCAAAACACACAGGGATTCATCATATAGTCATTCATGCGAACCATCGGTTGCCGGTGAAGAACAACCTTCGGTACCTGATCGGGAGACCCCCCAAAGCCATGCCACTACAGTTGAGAGCTGAGATCGCGCTTTCTGCCTGCCATTCACATCATATACGTGTTCATAGTTCCCAAGAAAACCAGTTCAATAAATATAAACAATTGATTTCAACACGCACGCCACCACTTTGTCAAAGGAAAGATGGATGTTAACTCTTTAACACTCAGAAGGTTACTAATCTTTGGCTCTTCTTTTACATAATTTACTTGATCTTTGACATTATGGATAGAGATAACTGTGTTAGGGCCTCCAACTCATGAATCTGATTCATATATAAATATACGTCACTTTATTTTATGGTATTAAATTTGATGCCTAAAGTCTGGGGAGTTATTTTGGCCTACAAAAGAAAAAACAATGATAATAGAAAGCCTTAATGTCCCAACTAATATGAGGTTAACTATGTGGATCTAATCAAACGATTAGAATTCGAATCGACAGTTCAATAATGAACAATCACAAATGACGACACTCGATGATAATTACCTGGGCAAACTCGACGAATGCAATACGTGTCGAGTGTATGTTGTCACCAAGAAGCCTCAGACGAGAAACCTGGAAATAAAAACACTGATAAGAACCGCTTTGAACAGTTAACCAAAGCAAATTCCAGTTTGATGATAGTTGGCTGACCTCACCACAGGATTGTTCAAAGAAAGCTTTGACGTGTGGCTGAGTAACCTGCAACAGAAGGATATGGTCATGGGGTAGTATAACAATATGCCGAAACTAGTTCCATTATACATGCATAATTGCAACCATTAAATCAGCTTTCGCTAAGTTATTATTGTAGGATAATCATAATAGCACACCAAATATATGGATTAAAACAAGCAGAAGACGGTCTACCTTTTTATCGATGTTTGTACAGTAAACTGTCCTTATGACCATTTCCTTTTCGTCTTCGGACTGCTCCATTCTCAACAATTAGTAAGATTTTAAACAGATTAAACAATAGTATGGAGGTCATAAATAAATCTCTATGTTGTAAAATTTTGGTTATCCTAAAATGATATCAATAAGGGAAAACCAGTAGGCAAGGCAGGAAATGAAAAAAAGGAGCTCACCCTAGGAAGAAGTTTTGGGTTGACGGGCATAATTGCAGTTTTTGAAGGTAAGACTTTGACTGGATAATAACCAAGCATAGTTCCACCAAGATTTAGAGCTGTCCTTGCACCATCTATCAGCATATATCAATTGTTAGGGAAAAAAAAAATCAAATGATACATTATCCAGAAAAGAGTAGGTGTCATGTGCAGTTACCCTCATCCGAGAACTCTATAAAGGCAAATCGCATCACTGAATGAGGGTCACCGCAAATTCGGCAATCAACCACCTTCAGTGCATAAATTTTACAATGATAAGAGAAATGACAATGGATATGAGCAATACACTCTGCATCTCTACAACAACAAACAGGAAGGAAACTAAGCAAGATAGTTTGCCATCATCAAAAGAAAAAGGTACTTCGACAAAAATCTAACTTATGGACACCCTTCTCCTTCTCCCTGACACCAAGCCAACTTGTTTCGAGATAGTCTTTTCACCTTCTCTTCATGTACTGGGAGACAAGTTTGGGTTTTCATCAACATAGCTGCTGAGGGTGTTCAATTTGTTCAATAATTTTTTGTGCAAAAGCTAAGAACATTGTCTTCAGATTATTTTAAGCAGAATTTCACTTTGAGAACTGCAGGGTTTGTAAGATTTAAACTCCATTTATTATGACGAGTAATTCATTATTTTATTTTACTAGACCCAAATCCCCAAAACAGGCAAGAAATAGTAAGTGCTGCAGTCAAACAAGTTCTTAGTCAAAGCAGAAACAAGCAGGAAATAGTAGGGCGCTATAGTCAAGCAAGTTCTTATTTGAATTGGATGCTAATATGTTTTTGTATAAAGTACTTGGTCCAGGTCCTTTCTTCTATGAAATTATACAAATACAGAATATACAATCATTACAGTCTTACACAAATCTAATAATATGATTGCAAAAGTTTTTTTGGCTAAAACATAGACATACTGATTGAATAGAAGGGAAAAGAGAATGATGTGATTGGAAGAACAAAGGATATCAAAGCAAAAATTGTTAAGAAGAAAAGAAAAACAAAATCGTTTGTTCAAGGGATGCCTCTCCAGCTGTGAGTATCTCCAGCCTAATCTTTGATATTGAATCTATATCATTGATGAGTGGATCACAGAACTTTTGATGTTTCTTCGACTAGGTCTAGTATGTATATATTAAGCCTTCGAAATTATTTCATGCAACATGCTCCTATTTGCTGAAAATCAAAACAAGCCAATCAATTCCTACTTGCTTCCATGTGAACAAAATGTCCACATGTTTCTTCCTTTTGGCACCCAGATTATGTTAAAGATATTAATATTCATTTTAGGTATAGATGATACCATCACCTTGTGTTATAATCTAACTCCGCTTATAGAAAGGTATAGAAAATCCCATAATTAAAGGGTTCTGAATCCCATAATTAAGGGATTTATAATTTCATAATTAAGGAAATGAATTAGTATCAAATCAATAAGTATCAAATTAAGAAAATGAATTAGTATCATAAGTAAAGGATTCTCAATCAGTATCAAATCAGCCCATATTATAGGAAATGAATTAGAATGAAATATTGTATAGAATCAATTTTCTTAGTCGTACAAGTTGTAATAAGCTTATATATGTCTTCCTTTGTATACAGAAAAAATTAATGAATGAGAAATTATATTCTCTTGTGTTCATAGTATCAGAGAGCCTAGTTCCTGTAGGAATCGTTTTTCTTTTTCCTTTATTCTGCCACTCTTCGGATCAGCCCCAACTATTTCTTATTTTTGGTTTGCGTGTGAGCAAGGTTCGCAATACCGTACGGTACCGGTGTTTTGACTTGGGCATAGTACAGTACAATATGGTGTACCGAGCGGTACACCTGATTTCAATCCGTTAAACCCTCCGAAAATACCTGAAAATAAAAAAAAGTTATGATAGAGTTTTCAAGTTACAAATAAATATAGTAATAGTATAAGTTTAGCAAAATCAATGTAAATTAGGTAAGAAAGTTCTTCCTCTTAATCTTCCCAAATTAGCCTCGATTGAATTCACAAATCATTGTTTTGTAGAGTTTATGAGAGGAAAAAAAAGTTTGAGAGAGAGTTTAAGAGAGTATAATGAAATAGGGGAGAAGAATGGCTTAAATAGAATGAGAAAGGGCTCTAACGATTAAATTGACCGTTGGAGCACTGTAGCACTGCTACAATGCGATAACGGTCGAAATCGACCACTACCGAGTTGTACCAGGCGGTAACGGTCGAAATCGACCGTTATCGAGTTGTGTCGGGCGATAACGGTCGAAATTTCGACCGTTACCGCCGTATATTACCTCGTATCGTCCGATACGGGGTTTTTTTGAACGTACCGCCCGATAGCGAGCGTACCGGTAGCCTGTCGGACCGGTATGTACCACCCGTACCGGGTGGTACAATTCGGTATTGCAAACCTTGCTTGTGAGGAACCTACACTACTATGTCTGGAGGAGAGAGGATGAAACTAATGGTTCCATCTCCAACAAACAACTTAGGTGACAATCCATCCTTGCTAATTACAACGCATAAACTCAACGAACAAAACATTCTTTGTTGGTCTCAGTCTGTAAAGTTGCATATCCGAGGAAGAGGAAAGATTGACTATTTAATCAAATCAATAATGGCACCTACAAAGGATGATCCTAAGTTCGAAGTATGAGATTCTGAAAATTCCATGATCATATCATGGTTGATAAACTCTATGGAACTAGAAATTAGCTAAACATATATATTTTTACCAACAATAAAGGAGTTATAGGATGTTGTGGTCGAGAAATATTCTGATATGGGGAATCCAGCCCAAGTATTTGAGATTACAAGCAAGATCAGAGAGCTTAAACAAGGTAATACTAGTGTTACAACATACTTTAATACATTGAAAATACTGTGGCAAGAGCTTGATATTTTTTATGATTTTGAATGGTCATGTGCTGCTGATAGTTTTTGATACATAAAAATGCTTGAGAGGGATCAATCCTTTTAATTTTTGGCAGGTTTAAACAAAAAATTAGATGAAGTTCGTGGACGAATATTAGGAAGGGATCCATTGTCATCTCTCCAAGCTATATTCTCCAAAGTTGCGAGGGAGGAAAGTAGAAGACAAGTCGTGATGGGATCTTCCACTCCATTTATGATTGCAGAAAATTCTGCACTTATTATGACAGTTAAAATTAATTAATTTGTTAATGCTGTGCAACATAATCAAAGGGAGATGATAAAAGCAAAGTATGATGTGATATTTGCAATAAACCAAACCAAGAGACACAAGGATTTGAAGTAGACAATCAATTTGCCACCACCTCTAAAGGAGACGAAATGCCTTTGTTCAATAAGGAACAAATTGAGCAACTGTTTAAACCAGTCCCCAAATCCTAATCCTTCTCCTTCATCATCTTGCTCTTTGGCCAAGAAAAGTAATTATTTCATAGTTTTGTCTACTTTTGGTCTTAAGGCTCCTTGGATCATAGATTCTAATACAACAAACCATATGACTAGCCTTTCACACTTGTTTTCCTCCTACACTTTCTCCAATAAACTCTAAAATAAAAGTTGTTGATGGATTACTTTTTTCTATAGCAGGAAAAGACACAATTGCAATTTCAAATTCCTTTGTATTAAATTCTATGCTTCATGTTCTCAACTTGTTTTGTAACTTGTTGTATATTACCAAACTCACAAAGGATTTGCATTGTGTTGCTAAATTCTTTCATTCTCACTGTGAATTTCAGAACTTATATTTGGGGAAGACGACTGGTAGTGCTAAAGAGAGCAAAGAACTTTATTATCTTGAAGATGACACTACTTGGAATGGACAAACTCAATTGACAATAAATAGTAACACTCCTAGTCTCCTACTAGTAGTGAAATAATGTTGTGGCACTATAAACTAGGCCACTCAAGCTTTCCTTATTTGCAAAACTTTTTACCTTCCTTGTTCAAAAACAATAATAGTTCTTTATTTTAATGTGAAATTTGTCAATTTGCTAAACACCATCGCACTATTTTTCCTTCTCGGCCATACAAAGAATCCAAACTAATTAGTCTTTATACATAATGACATTTCGGGTTCTTTTAAAGTGAAATCTGTTCGGAACCAAGTGGTTTATAACATTTATTGATAACTATACAAGAGTATGTTGGGTTTACCTCTTAAAAGAAAAATCTGATGCTGAAAAAACTTTCAAGAACTTTCATACCATGATCCAAAATCAATTCCAAGCAAAAATACAAGTTTTGAGAATTGACAATGGTAGAGAATACTTTAATACTATTCTTGGTTCTTACTTCTTAGAGTATGGATTAATCCACCAATCTTCATTTGTAGATAGCCCCCAACAAAATGTTATTGCCAAACGAAAAAATAGACACCTACTTGAAGTAGCACGCTGTCTTTTATTCACTACTTATGTTCCTAAATATCTTTAAGAAGATGCCATTCTTACTGCTTCATATTTGATTAATCGAATGCCTATCATAATATTTAATTTCCAAACACCTCTCGATCGTTTAACTGTCTTCCACCAAAGATATTTGAGTGCATTGCTTTTGTCCACATTCATAACCATCACTGAAGTAAACTTGAGCAACGTGCATTAAAGTATGTGTTCATTGGCTACTCCCTGAATCAAAAGAGCTAAAAATGTTATAATCCTATATCAAAACATAGACAAAGGTAACTCTATTCCTTCCTCAGATCTTGATGTTCTCATTGCCATTATAAAAGGAATTAGATCTTGTACGATGCATCCTATCATAGATTGTCTCCAAACTTTAAAGTTTTTACACCTCACTTGTCTAGTTTAGAAATTCCAAAAAATATGCAGGATACTCTATTAATTTCAAAATGGAGAGAGGTAGTTATGGAGGAGATGAGAGCTCTTCAAAAGAATGATTACTTGGAGTATGGTGTATTTGCCAAAGGAGAAGAATCCAGTGGGATATAAATGGGTGTTTACTGTTAAATATAAGACAGATAGTTCTGTTAAAAAATACAAAGCCAGATTGGTTGCAAAAGAATTTACTCAAACATATGGTATTGAGTACCAAGAAACATTTGCTCCGATTGCAAAACTAAATACTATTCAAGTATTTCTATCTTTTGCAGCTAATTTTGAATGGATTTTACATCAATTAGAGTGAAAAATACCTTTCTTAATGGAGACCTAGGGAAAGAAGTATACATGGATCTACCACCCAACTTTGAAAAATTGTATGGCTCGAATAAGGTGTGCAAGCTGAGAAGAGCTCTTTATGGTCTCAAGCAATCACCACGTATATGGTTTGAGAGGTTCACAAGGCCAATTCATGGCCATAGTTACACTCAAAGTCACTCGGATTATACAATATTCTAAAAACACGTAAATAAGGGAGATATTGCTATTCTTATAGTTTATGTGGATGATATTATCCTAACAGGTAATGATGTCTCAGAATTGGAGAAATTGAAGCATATCCTAGACAAAGAGTTTGAAATTAAAAATCTTGGATAGCTAAGATATCTTGGGCATGGAAATAGCAAGATCAAATAATAGGATATTTGTTTCATAAAGAAAATACACCTTATACCTTCTAAAAAAATAGGGATGCTTGGTTGTAAACCTGTGGACACTCCAATATATCTTAATCATAAATTGGGATGTCCTTCTCAAAGAGATTAGTCGGTAAGTTGATTTACCTAACTCATACTCGCCCAGACTTGGAATTTGTAGTGAGTCTAGTGAGTTAATTTATGCATTCACCACATGAAGAAAAAATTGTCTGCATGCCTTCATTCCTACAAAGAAGCAACTAGCAGATATTCTTATCAAAGAGCTTCAAATATCTTCTTATGAGGATCTGACAAGCAAGCTGGGAAAGATTTACATCTTCGAGCCAGCTTGAGGAGGAGTGTAGAAAATCTCATGATTAAAAGATTTTGAATCCCATAATTAAGGAAATGGATTAATATCAAGTCAGCATCAAATCAATTAGTATCAAATTAAGGAAATGAAATAGTATCATAATTAAGGGATTCTCAATTAGTATCAATCAACCCATATTATAGGAAATGAATTAGAATGAAATATTATATGGAATCAATAAAATCAATTTCCTTAGCTGTACAGGTTATAATCAACTCAGATATATCTTCCTTTGTATATAGAAAAGATCAATGTCTATAAAAAAGTTCAAAAGTCATAGATGCTTAAGTTAAATCTTGCTTCAACAGACTGCATTATCTATGTAAAATCAGTTATTTTTAATAATTGTGATACAAGGAAAGACATAGTTTAGCATGCATATAAGAATAAGATTTCTTTTTCCTAAGCGAAAATGAAACCAATAAATTTGCAACTGTTACTCCCTTATTATCTAACATGGCTGCAAAGTTAAAACAAAATAAACCTTAAATTTTCTGTCGCCTCTTGGCCAGAGTACTGTGCTCTCATCAGCAAGCCAACAACTTCATAGTCAATTAAATTATCATTCTGAGACTGTGTACTTTGGAGAACAATGATCACAAGGTTACTTAGTTGCTTCTCCATTTCTTACTAACTTGAGAAGATATAAAGAAATTGCATCAACTTGTAACTCCTTTAACAAAAGATGCAGAAAATAGGAACTTGGATTGAAGAAGACTAGATGCAAGAAAAAAAATCATGTACTAAATGAACAACCAGCATATCATAGAAAACCTTGGTGAATGAAGTTTGAGAAACTTACTTGTCCACATGTAGCAAATATTTCAGCAAGCTTCTCTTCAGTCACCTGATGCAGTTTTTACATAATTAATATCAATATAAGCACCAAGCCAGCTTTAGCCTTTCGGAATGATGACAAGAACAAGAACTAGAAGAAGATTATAACACTAATAAAGGACAGAAAGAACACAAATATATATATAT
>LVTN01000142.1:375171-459813 GCA_001649415.1 Musa itinerans
TTTCAAAAATATTTTTTTTGTGTTTTCTTTATGAGAGAAATATATATATATATATATATATATATATATATATATATATATAATATTGAATGGACTCACATGACGATCAACATCAGAAATATATACAGTTCGCTTAACGCTTTCCTCCCTCTCAGCTTTCCAAAGTCTATCGTTCAGCCTCCTCAGCCCCTGGTTATGACCATATCTTCTCTGACATATAATAACATTACAGGACAAATCAATCACACAAATCGACCAAAAGCACACAAAAAGAAGTTAAAAGAGAAAAATTAACAACGAAAGTTAAACAAATCGAGATGTATTGCCAACAATTGGACAAAAGAATGAAGTAGATCATGATACACTTCGTCCAAATCACACATTTTTCTTTGCTTCCTTCATTTCTTTCTCGTAGATGCAATGACAAAATCCCTAATCTGGGATACATTAAACCCAAAACCCCGATATACTCATCAATCATGCGATCTAAAGATCAACGGGAAAAAGACACAAATCCAAAAAACAAGACAGAGAAGTTACTCTGCGATTCGGGTGATTATTCGATGACCCATCGCTGATCGAATCCATACCACCATCAAGACTGCAAAGCAGACCATTACTATAGAAACCACCCGAGGCCATAAAAAAGGGCGTCACTGCCGACAGCCGGGCGGCGGGGGCAGGGTTAGAAGAAGGGACGAACTCCTTGGCGGCTGGGTTCAATTTGGAGAGCAAATCCACCAGCTCCCGCACCTCGCTCTGGTACTCCGCCTCCGCCCCGTCTGCCGACGGCGGCATCTGGTGGCGCATGAACTGATCCTCCGACCCGATCGCCTTCTCCGCCACCGCAGCCATTTGTTTATTTCCCCCCCTTCACCACGAGAAGCACAAAACGGCTGCAACAATCACCGATGACCGATCGAATCCCAACAATTCGATCAAGCAAGCAAAAGGAGCGAAGCGACCGAATCGTAAGTCTCAGCAAAACTCGACCTTTACTCGCTCGCACTCCCTTTCGTTTGATTAGGCGAGAGAGAGAGAGAGAGAGAGATGGGATGGCGATCCGGCGCGACGAGACACCGCGATAAATAGCGACTTCTTCCGGTACATGACATCGCCAAAACAATAATAAAAAAAACAAAAATAATTATTATAATATTAAAATTCATATTTTCCTCTTCTTTATTTATTCCATTTAATTAAAATAAGGTATACCTTTTTTTAATCACGAGAAGCGAGGGATTTTTTAGGGTTTATTATCTCAATAATTAATATAAACCACTAAATTTTCTTAAAGTCAAAGGAAGGGGAATTGCACTAAGCAAGGATTATTTTTGAGAGGAAAAGGGGTTTTGATTATCTCCATAATTAATATAAAAAAATTCTACTAATTTTTTTTAAATATAAATAAAAAAATTATATCGTTATATTTTTATTTCAAACAACACTAACTGATGAAGATAAGATTTGATGGATATCGATTATTAATTCTTGATATTTTTATCAAGATAGATAAGTTGGATATGCCATTACTAAATTTATCATTAGGTGAAATATTTTTTGGGATAAGTTATATTCTTGTAATTGATTGGCAAAGAAATTGAGGCGTCGGATAAGGTTAGGATATAGATAAGTCTGTCACATATGTCTTTTTCCCGTTTCATGCACTCATGTTACACGTTTAACATGTTTATTTAGTGTGTCTGCGTTGGATGACAATATTTATTTATGTGGTGTATGTAATGTAGATTTATCTGATTGGGGATTTTTCTTACGATTTCCCATGCCCTGATGAACATGTATATATGTTGAGTGCAATGTGGAACAATCTATTTCGTTTCGTACACTCATTTTATATGTAGATCTTGTTTATTTGGTGCATGTAATGGAATTATTCGAATGGGGTCATCCTTTTCACCATTCACGCACTTAATTTGCATGCATATCTTTTTATTAATATAGGTTAAATATAGCAGAGAGATGAGAATTTGAACCCAAGAGAGAGAAAGTAAAATTGATGGCAACGTGTGAGGAGTGTAAGGTCAAGTGTATGATGGACCACATCATCTAAGTTTCTAAGGTGAGTCAATCAAGATATGAGCTAATAATGATTGACATGTTATACGAAGAGGGTGGGTGGGGGGCCAAACGTGTGACACGTGAGTAATGGTTGGTAGATGGTCAATGTCAATGCATGTAGGTCTTTGATTAATATGAACTACGTATCAATGAGAGAGAGAGAGAGAGAAGGATCACATGGACACCCATTACTTGTCCACCTCAGTCAAACATCTTATCCTTGGAGAATCATGTGGATAATTGGATGGAAACGTTGGGACTGTGGAAGAGATATATAACTAATACAATAAATTTTGACTTGCATCTACTTGTCTTGTCTCTGGAACAAGATGAGATTATCATGTTTCTTATGTGATCATAACTCTTGACATCACTAACATACCTACCTCTCATAATTGTAGGTTAGAATTCTAAGTTTTGAGAGCCATGTTGATATTTCAGTATGTTTTTTTAAATGATGAGATTTTATGTAAACTCTCAATTTGACATGAAAAGAAATAATATTTGAATTACTCTTGTTGGGATATCTAGTTATTATAAGATTACTAAATATATAATATTTATTTCTTGGATCTCTTTCTTGCTTGTTTGATGATGGCTAGCGTAGTAGGGATGGATTGAGATGGGATTTCTTTATCGATCATTAATATTGTTTTCTACTTCATTATTCCACATTCACATTCGAGAGGCCTCCAAATGAATTTATTCGATGTAAAATTTATTATTTAAATAATAATATAGAATAATATGGTATATATATATTTTTTAAATGTAAATAGCGAAGATGGTATTGGATCCTTTGATCTTGTTACATACCGGACATCATCATCATCTTCATCATCATCATCATTTTTAACGTAAGATCGTAGGGTCATATGAGGAAGGTTAACCTTGTAGTCCAGCCCAAGAGGGCCTATCTTATGGGCCCAAGCAATCCAGCCCATCGGACAGGATCTAAGAGGGCTGAACCATATCATGCAATGGGATTTGCTAGGATTCTTGCTGCTGATGTAGTGCTCAAGTAGCAATATACTTAGGCCACAAACTTGAGTTAGGCCAAGTTCCGCATGAGGAGTTTTGGCAGGATTCTTGCTGCTGAGATGCACCCAAGAATCACATCACAGCAAGACTTCACACACCATGCTAACTTCTGAAGCTTTCATGGGGATCTTATGTCTCTCTCTCTCTCTCTCTCTCTCTCTCTCTCGCTCGCTCTCTCCAAATAGAAAGAAAGAACTGATGCGTTGCTTTCGCACACAGCCTCATTCCTCGTCAATCATAAGACGCCGCCGCTTTTCTCTTTCGCTAAGCAAGATATCAATCTTGTTCATTTATGAATGGCGGCTCGGCTCCACTCCAATCTTCGTGGGCTATCTCCTTATGTCTTCTCTTACTGCGGTCATGAACGACAAGAGCAATACGTCCGTACCGATAGGACACGTCGACCAGCTTCCCCAAGGCAAGAAGGCCGGCGCAGAGGCTCCCCGGTCTTTGGCTTCCGTGGCCAGGCATGTCGGCGGGGCATGCCTTCGTGTCCTGGCCAGCCCTGGCACCGGGACGCTCGTCTTCGCGTCCGTGTGCCTCGCTCTGGCTTACAAGCATAAGAAGAGTAAACTCACGGCGTCGAGCACTGCGGCCGCCGCCACGACTCCTGAGGCCCCGCCGACCCCTGTGTTATCCCGGTCGGTGTCGTTCGGGATGCTGTACGGCGGCGAGAAAGCGATGCAAAGGTTCATGGACGCTCACGACGCGCGCCGCGACAGCACGACGCTGAACAAAGCTGTGAACGACTTGAGCGCGGAACTCACCAACAAGCAAAAGGACTTCAGTAAACTAAACGTAAATAGACCACGCACACCCTCTCTCTCTCTCTCTCTCTCGCTCGCTCGCCTCGAGTGTTTGATGGCCAGGTTGCTGTCCTTCGAACGTTCTTGAGCCGTTTGAGCGTCCATGGCAGGTGCTCGCAGCAAGTCTTGAAATGAGCGGAAGGGAGAAGGAAGCAATCAAAATGTTGGAGGCAGCTTTGGAGAAGAGCGCAGAAAACAAGCAGGAGATGCACGAGCTTGAGATGTTGTTGGTGGAAATGCTGATATACGAGGTGCAATCATCTCGCACTCTTTTTATGATCCATTGCTTGGATTGCTGGTCTATCTTTCATCCACACGACATAAAATCAACGATGATTCTGAACATGAAGCATATTAAAGTTGTCATTACAGCATCATTTATTGATCTTTTTGAAAGATATCTTTGAGCCAACTTTGTTCTGTCGTATTTGCAAGGGCGACTATGTAAAAGCTTTAGGTTACGCGGCCCTCTGTGGCGAGGATACTTCGGCTGCGGATCCCCGACTCCCTCTCTATAAGGTGGGTGAGAGATTGCCTATATCCCAAAGAAGGTTGACATTAATCTGACAAGAAGCGGTTTGTCGCACGTAGGCGGCAATCTTCGCCTTGACGGGCAAAGAGTATCATGCTAAAGAATGCTACGAGACGTTTAAAGAGATCCAGAAGAACTACAACGGGCAAAAGTTCTTCAAGGACCGACCAACAATTCATTTTGCAGTGCCTGAGTTCGACCGGTTCATGACGATCGTAAACAACATCAAGAAAGTGAATAAGGATGCTCATCCAACAACAACAGTTGCCAGCAAGGGCAATCAAAATCCGCAAGGAGGAACCGCTACCGATCAGGGGACTCAGCAAGCTCAACAAGGAGGAACTCAGCAAGCGGGGACTCAACAACCTAAGCAAGAAGGAACCGCTACCGATCAGGGGACTCAGCAAGCTCAACAAGGAGGAACTCAGCAAGTGGGGACTCAACAAGCTAAGCAAGAAGGAACCGCTACCGATCAGGGGACTCAGAAAGCTCAACAAGGAGGAACTCAGCAAGTGAGGACTCAACAACCTAAGCAAGAAGGAACTGCTACCAACTAGGGACTCGGCAAGCTCAGCAAGGAGGAACAACTACCAACCAGATGATTCGCCAAACACCAGAATCACGAATGTCTCTGCCGCCCGAGAATGAACACATTCTGCCTCCTCTGCTGCCGCTTACTTAGTAGTAGTCTTGTGGTAAGAAGTTATGCAAGTCGCCGGTGACAGCAAATTGGAGCCTCGGATGCCAAACTTCTTCTTCTTCTTCTTCTTCTTCTTGTCTCAAACTATCGAAATAATCCAATAAATAATATTTGCTTCCTAAGAATCATATACACTATCAAAATTACCTTGTCATTCATATCCTTATTTAGCTGACAGAACAATTATGTATGTCATCATATCAGTTATCATACATACATGGATTGATTTTGAGACTTCATCAACTGAAGTCTTTGACGAAGCTGCTAAGAAAAGAATCTAACCAATCAACTCTATGCAGAAATTGCTAAGTGTAGATGGATTCAACCAGTTATGTACAAGTATTATGTACAGTCCGAAGCAATCAACTCTGCCATATCCCGCAGCACAGGTTTCATGTGTGTGTGTTCTTTAGTCGTTGGATTCTCCCCACATCTTCAAGAGGTAGGCCTCGCAACTGCTACCCTTTATGTCTCGCGAGGAGGCTTTCTTGATCGTCGACGCCGGCGCACCGGCGTCGTGGCGCTTGAGGTTGTGCCTGTACTCCACGGCTATGTGTTCGAACACCTCCGATTCGAACATGTTGATGTCGATCTTGGAGATCATGAAGTCTCTCACGTAGGCGAAGGCCAGCTGATCCCTGGGGTTGAAGGCCTCCAGCTCGTTGAACAGTAGGCAGGAGAAGAGGTTGCTCTTAAGTCCATGCCTCCTTATTATGAGTGCAGTATCCGGAACATCTGGATCATGACATAAATGACACACCTCCTTGTCAGTGCATGGAAACAGGGATGAATCAGGAAGAGAGACATCAGTCCTGCACTCAAGACGTCCTCTGGTTGGTGCATTGTTTGCATAAACATCAATTGGATGTCTCGTCTGCAGGAAGATGAGATCAAGATGCCAAGATTTGGGCAATGAGCACCTGTTGTGTAGGGATGCTTGCTAGGCGACCATGGCTGCAGCCCCATCTGGCAGTAGGTCTCCATTTGCACCCTCAAAGAGTTGACGTCTGCCCATTTCTTCCACCTCGCAGTCGACATCGCCTCCTCCATGGTGTGGACGTTAGACGGGTGCTTCGAAATCGCCATGTCTGCGTCCTTTGAGACAACAAGAGAATGAATCAGCAGCAAAGGATCCACCGTGAGCTGCAGCTTCGCGTCCAACCACACGCTGAACATGGAGTTGGGGAAGAGCCTGTGCACTAAATGCTTGGGAATCACCCCGTTCATGGCAGCGTTGTCATAGGGCAATTCGCTGCCCGAGACTCTCACGATTCTCCATGCTCCTATCATGTCCACTTCCCCGTTGATGTTGGTGAGGATGTTGTGGGCCGCGAGACCTCGGAGAGTTGCATCATCAACGAACATGAAGAAGCAAACAGTTTCCAATGTTTGAGCTCCTAAGCCTTTGGGCTGGCGGATCTTGTCGTGGTCGCCGAAGATCGCCGATGCTACGACCACGCCGTCGCATTTCTCCATCGCCGACCTGTCTGGATTCGAAAGCACAACAATGTTGCCATGTCAAACGTATGAACAGAACAGAAAAGATTGATTCGTACATGAATATATCGATGGAAAAGCTGAAAGGGAAAAGGATGTTCTTCGTCATGATGACAAGGTAGCGTATCTTCAACGCAATGAAACCTTTTTGACACCCACAGAATTCTCGGTATTCATCGGCCGGTAATGGCTTTCTAACTGCATTTCTCCGAGAAATGGGAAATAAGGATCAAGGATTGAGCAAATTACACGTCAAGAAACGATTTTTTTGGGCGAATTATTCGATTAATTGCTGATCCAATACTAGGAATATTCAAATTCCACATTCAACGGCATCAAATCACAACAAAAACATGGATTATTCTTTGATCTCGTAGATGTGTTCAGAAGGAACAGACCAGATTCTCTGATGGGGAATTCCTGCAGGAATCCACACGGGACCTCCACCCGATCGCCGTTGGTATGGTTGAAGAAAGACATCCTCTCCTTTGCGGAGAAATTTCCCGCAAAGCTGTCGCCTTTACCCTGCAAATACCGCAGAACAGGGGAACGAGGTGAGGCGGCCGTGGCGGAAGAGTTCCGGCAGAGATCGCGAATCTCCTGCAGCACCGCCCCATACTCTGCACCACGGATCAAGGGAAAAAGGTTCAAAATCGAATCTTGGATGGAGAAACCGGAGAATTCATCTCGAAAAGACCCGAACGGACCGGCGAAGGGAACAGGGGAGGAGCACGCGGAGCGGGTGGTGGGGAGGGCGTACTTGTGCTCGCCGTAGGAGGGCGGGTAGGCAAAGAGGCGCGGCTTGGGGAGGGGCGGAGGGGTGCGGAAGAGGCAGCCGGTCTGGGAGTAGGCGACGTAGAGGGCGAGGGGGAGGGTGGTGAGGAGGTAGAGCAGGGAGAGGCAGAGGATTTTGGATTGGAATAGGAGAGGAGTTGTCAGGTACACACGTCCCATGGGGTCAACAACCTTTCTCGCATCACACACGAAGCCTTCGGCTGGCATTTGTTGTGTTACTTATACCCCTCTCTCTCTCTCTCTCTCAAATTAGTAAAGCTTTTATGTTGATCCAATATGAGCTGCAAGATAAAATCTAGATGAATTCAGAACGTATTTCCTTGGCAGCACCACAAAAAAATAATCCATTATATGATCATAAATGCATGACAATACGAGACTAACTCACTTCCCAAGCATTCTACATCTTCGGAGGGCAATATGAGGGAAACACATTTCAGATGCTAAGTGCGGAAGGAGGTCGGAGTGTTGTTAGTTTAAAGCTGTAGCCCTGAAGAGGAAGAGGGCGGTGGCTTTTGGCTACGTTAACTCCTTTTTGGTGCCAGAGAAACTTTTGTTTGGAGTTGCATGACGACAGACTGGAGGTTGGCCATTCCAGCCAGCAGAATTAAGTTCCTCCCTACGAGGGACAGAGACAGCTTTTGCATCTTCTTTGAAGTGCGTGCAATATTCTTTATTTTCTTGAGAAATGATCATTGTTGCATATTAATCTGACAGATCCATTTGTTATGCTTAAAATAGTTCTTGGAGTTCACTGCGGAATGAATGGCAAATCAATCCATGTTAGAGTTGTAAGAACACATGCAAATGATTCATATGTCATTTGACAGATCATATTCATATGATCACACATAAATACTAATCAGCCCCAATGTATAAACATGCTAACTATACGACTTAATTGGAATATTTTTGTATTAAAATATTTAATCTTTTATAGCTGAGAGCAGTAATAGAACAAGCGCTATGCTTTTATTCTAAACTTTTCTAGGTTAATTATGAACTCTCAAGCTTTTTATTTTTTTTTTCTCGTATCGAGCTAACACTAATTTGATTGTCAAAACGAGTATCGATGCACCTTTAATATGAAAGTTTTAAGAATTTTTTATAGTAGGATTAAGACGATGAAACGTTTTTCAACTAGGAAATAATTTATCTTTTGATCAAATTATTCAATTGTCCCGAATACAATTATTTTACTTTGACTCTTGGATCACACTTCATCTCAGAGTAATTATTTTTCTGTTTTGACATGTAATAATATTCGAAGAACAAATTTGATTAGAGCGATTTTGCTATATGGAATCGGATTGATTCCATCTCCTTTTGTAGGTCAAAAGGCAGGATGGTGAGTACTTGGAAACCCCATAAACTCTTTGCACAAAATAAAAAATATAAGAAAAAAAATAATTTAATTTGGTTTTTATTGGTTTATATGTAATTTTTAATTGATTTTTTAAAGGTAATAACGGCACCAACATTGATGTGATATTAACATGATTAAACCGTTATAGTTGCCGTTACAAACGTTACAGTGGCCGTTATCGGTGATTTCAAATTAAGCGGGCGCGAGAGCGCCAAATCATCGTCTCCGATCGTCCCCTCTTTCTCTGTTTCTTCTCTTTTCCGGATCGAATACCTCGCGGTCGTCTCCTATATCGATATCTTGTCCCAGATCGCGACGCTGATCTCTTCTTGAGGTTCTCCTCTATCATCTTTTTATATGCTTTGTGCGTCGTTTCGGAAGATTTCTGCTCCTGCGATATAAATGATTTGAGATTAGGTCATGTTCCGCCCTTTATTTTGAGAACTCGATCCGTTCTAGAGGTCAGCGCTGCTGTTGGACCCAAATATCCAATCCTCAAACGTTTGATCTGATTGTTACTGCATCTTATTTCGATCTTAACATTGATGGGTAAATACAGCACAATGTAGGCACTGTAGTTTGTTGATGGGTAAGTAAATACAGCACAATGTAGGCACTGTAGTTTGATTCCTGTGTTATTGATCATTGTTAGTCCTTTACTCTCCTTTTTTGGTCTGAACTTGTTCTTAGCATTCTCATACAACAGATTTACAGATTCAGTGACCATAATGGATGCAACCTTGAAGTAGGTAGAAGAGTTGACATAGAGACTTCCATGTAGGGGTAAACACTGGACCATCTATATCCCTTTGTTTGGAGATAATAAACTTCTTCCTTTGTACAAGTTGTGCTCAACAATACAAATAAAATAAAAAAAATAAAAAAAATCAAAGAATAAAATTGTATACTGCATAAAGTGCCATTCTCAGCTGATTATTTCTGCAGCTTGCAACTTCTGGCACCATATACAATTAGGGACTGGAAGAAAGATTTTGCTTAATGGTTTTTGACCTTCTCTTGGCACAAATGAGGTCTACTTGAGGTTGTATATGTTAAGGTTAGTGCTAAAATTGTTGACAGAAAATTTGGAGATCATGTTATGTTACTTGTGTAGACATCATCAACCTGCTATAGGAGAAATAAATGGTCCCCGTCTCGAGTAACTGCAATGTCATCTATTTCTGCATCATCTTGATTGACGACCATTGTAGGTTGATCAACGTTGAACTTCTGGCCTGCACTTATACGAAATTAATTTTAGATGACAATTAATCCCCTATTCAAGGTATGAATAATTTCTGCTATCTTCTGATTTGTAGTAGCTTTAAATTAGAAAGAAATACTTAATGTCAAACTTTCAGGTTTTGCATTGCATATCTTAGCTAAGTTAAGCAATACTTACTAGTGATTTTGAAGAGCTCCTCAAGAGAATCAGGTAAGTTGATGAGTTTCCCCATGAGTTCTCTTGAACTTCTCGACTTTGTTTTATGCATATGAATGACGACTCTTTTGCTGACGGTTTGCCTTTTATCGGTATCAACTGAACTACAACCACTCCTTGAAGATGCATTCTTCATTTTGTAAGGTATCTTTGAGTGCATAAATATCTGGATCTGCTCTTCATAGCTTTCAATTGCACTGTTTGTGTTACTGATGTTTGCGAACTGTTGATCCTCTGTCATGGACGTTCCGTTGTTGTATCTCAATGACAATTTGCAGATATTATTATTTTCGGCATTCTCTGCCAAATCCATTGGTGTCTGATCACTGACGTCTAGTCCATCCCTGTTTGCTTCCTGATCCAGTTCGACAATTTTGCTGTTTCCCATTTTGTCACACCTACGCAGTGCTGCATGTATGTGTGTCTGGGTTAAATTTGCATCAGTCCCATACAAATCATATGATGTGTCCCATCTATCATTCCCTGATACTGTGCATGGGTTGTTTCCTCCTTCCATTGATTCCCACGATGGTTGTTCTTGGAGTTTGTAGTCCTGGTAGCAAGAAGAGAAGCTCCAATTTTCTCCTTTTAACATCTCTTTGGGCAAATGACTGCTCTCTTCCACTCCAGCAGATGGGCTTTGTTTTAGTTTCAGCTTCTGCAAAATGGTATCAGAAGCATGAGCTACCATTTCTGTTAGATGTGGCATGTATAGGATGTAGAGTCCAATAATACCTGCAAAAGATTGTTCATAATGATGATTCCATCTCCTGCATTTTCCTGGATCATGTTCATGAATGTGCTGCTGCTCAGCCTTAGGATTTGCGAGAGTTCAACGGTGCGCGCAGTATATGGTTGTGGCATGTGACATAGAACACCTATCTCCCCAAATACTTCCCCTGCGGCAACCCTTTTATGAATCTGTTGACACAGACGCATCATATTTAGAGACATGCTTTTGTTATGTATACTTTTGGCTAAAAAAGAAAAAGAACGAATTAATAAAGAAACATAGTAACATACTTGCTCATTCCCATGAATATTCGATCTCAAATCCTGTTCAGTCAAGTTAGCAATTGGATCAGCATATTGCTTATTACTGTAAACAACTTGACATGAGCACCATGATTAGTTCATGAAGCAACGAAAGCTTTGCTTACCACTGCTCCTGTTACCAATATGTAGAGATCTGTTGGTGCCTCTTTGTGCAGGATTACATCTTCCCTTGGTGGAAAATACTCAGCCTGCATCTCTGTCACCTATTTCATACAAGAAAATAGTATAAATAACTACAATATGGTCAAGACGTTTATGTCACTGGAGGCAAGTTGCATACCAGTTGGTAAAGGAAGTTGCGGGAAACTCCACGGAAGAGGTAGACTTCTTGTACAATTGGATAGAACAAATAATATGCTACACTTGTACGAACACCCTTGGGGAGACTATTCAAGGTTTCTTGCTGTTTTAGCCCCTCTGTTTTGAATCTTAAGCATATGTGAGAGAGCATTTGACACCTTATCTTCTGGGGCAAATGATTTCTTGCAGCAAACTCAGAAGCAGCTTGGATTGTGTCCCTCTGTTGCATCAAATGATCGTCAGAAGCAGATGACAAAAGACAGCAATTACCTCTTAAGGAAACCTACGCATTCATCCTTAGAGCTTCTCTAATCTAACTTTTGCCTAGCACTCTTTCTGATTCAGGTAACACCTTTTTGTTGACCTATATATATGGTTCAATCGATTTCATGTCTGACCTTGTTTCATAACAAAGTCATATACTTGGCTGAACATTCAAAGACAATATTGAATTCTCTGTTACCTACTGCAAATAGTTAATTTATTGACATTCCTGTAGGTAGAACAACAGCAAAAATTGAAGTTTAAATTAAGAATCACGGAACTTATTGACACTTGATGATCTTCGTCTAATGAATAGAAGCTGCTAGTAGAGAAATGAACTTATCTTTGTACCTTCCTATCTCCTATCAGGTAACATGACATTAGAAAGCAGAAACGGAAAGAAGAGCAACACGTACGAAGTTTCGGGTGCGGTTGGTTCCATGAACAACGAGGTTCGTCATGTTTCCGATGAGGTAAGCTGTCAATGCCAAATTAAACAACATGTAGAAGATGTAGAACAGCATTTCTGTCGAGTTCTCAGCATGTATGTCTCCATAACCAGTTGTTGTCAGTGTTGTAATGGACCAGTAAATTGCAGTGACATATCTGGTCCACAAGCTTTCTGATTTGAAGTTGGGCATTACTGCTCCTATCGATGTTCTCTCTGGATCAGGGTACCGGTCAGCAATTAGATAATTGAAGCATCCAGCACAGTGCACAGCAAAGAGAGTAACCTGAAGCCAGACGAAGAAGTTGCAGATACATTAATTACCCACCATTGTTGTTTGGACATGGAAAGGAAGAGAAGAATGCAGATGAACTTACTAAGATGAGCTTTGTGCATCGAGTCCAGAAATAGTTGAATCTGATATCCTTCTCAAGCCTATTGAAAGAAAGCAATATAATGATCATCCGTTTTCACTGTTCATCCTATTCTGAAGATAACGAAAGCATTGCAGACCTGGAGAAGAATGAACTGATTCGACGTAGCCGCCATAGTCTGAGCATATTGAGTATCTTAAAACCAAGGCCATTCACACTGCTATCAGAGAGAAGGCTGATTAGTTGAAATGGAGCCGTGGATAAGATGTCGAAGATGAACCAGGAGGATAGGTATCTGCATGATAAGGATCCCAATGAATTCTATGCTTCTGAAGGAGAAAGAAATAAGTATAAATAGCTTACTAACCTGGCTGCAATTTTCTTTGGATCATCAGTCAGGAGATATGATTTACGATCAAGATAGGCAACAAAGAAGGTGAGTATAATATCTACTGCAAAAAAGCTATTCAGGATGTTCTCAACCCAGAGAAGTTTGGCTGGGTAGTGTCTCAGAAACGCAAGTTCATATGGGCAGATCCATGCTGAATAAATAACCAGGGGGATCAGGAATATCTGCCATGCTCTGAGGAGGGAACATGTTACAGGTAGATCAGCAAAGTTTATCCTATATATGCATGGAAGAAAGACAAGTCGGACGTGCAGTGGAAACTTCACCTGTACCGAGGATTATAAGGTGATATTATGAACTTTCTTAGCTTGACTGATTGGTTAATGTTTGCTCCCAGAGATGGCAGGAGGTCGCTGGAGAAGCTGTAGCTGCTGCTGCTGCTCTCCTGGAAGCCATCATAGCAGAAGGGCTGGAAGTAGGACTTTGCTGCACAAAAGAGGTCCATGCTTTCTTCGGGACGGTATGTGAAACTAACCGTGTATGGTGAGGAGTAGTGGGTTGATTTATATACAGAGGCAACACGGAGTTGACGGTCTAAAGGTTTTTCTTTGGGTCCCAGATAATGGGCAAAATAAAACAGAGGACTGTTCTATAAGGAAAACAAATGGAACTCGGTTGGTCTAGACCATGGAGGACATCAACCACTAGACACCGATATAGACCACTGACCATTGCAAGCGTGTAGAGTTTCACGTGGATATACAAATGGGATCTGACTTTAGAATTCAAGTATTATTAGGATTCCGAATAGTGCTAGGATTAGTAGTGGAATAATTCCTCGTACGAGTGGTAATAGCAAATGGATGAAACAGATTTATGTGTGTTGGGATTCGGTTTTAATTATATTTGTGTTCGAGTATAATTAGGATTCCAAATTGTGCGAGGACAACAAGTGAAATTATTTTCTAATTGAACATGTGTGTCTGACTGATTTTGACTAGTTGATACTTAGCTCCAAGGACCGTAACGATGGAGCACAAAGACCAGTCTAAAGAAGCCAGCTAAAATGATGTCTGTACTCTTTCTCGGGATCTTGAGAGAAGTCTATATGATTCAATTACTTCAGGCATTTAATTGAACCCTGATTAGTTGTGCACCTTATGGTTGAAGAATGTGGTCCAATAAGTGGTTGATTAGATTTGCCTCCTGATCGAATGCTTTCATTGCATAGAGGACACTGTGGTAGGTTTCAACTGGTTTTCTCTAAACAGTTGTTTTAGATTTCTATATGTTATTTTCTCAAAGTTGGTTTGTGAATTTGAGTGGATGTTGATCAACCTAATGTAAACCTTTCATTTTGGATAGTATCTTGCGGGACAAGTGGCAGGAAGAGGACTTCTTTGTAGGACCATCAGGTAAGATTTAAAAGCTACAGGAGCCACAAATGGAATGATTGAATTGCAAGTCTTATACTTGGGACGTGAAGAAGAGGTTTATTCAACTGGAGCCTACCTTGTGGGTCAGCTTAGGTTCTTCTCAATCCACAATGGTGTGAGTTGGTTCAGAAAGCAGATAAGTATTTCCAGGACCCTCGATGATGCAGAAGATTTTTGATGTAGAATGACGGGGGCCACAAAATGGTTGGATTTTGTTCATGAAGGTTCAGGACAGCAAAAGTCAGAGAGAGAAAGAACAGAGGGTTGCATTGTGTGGATGCTCTTTCGAATTGCTCACGGGACAAGTCATATGATGCAAGAGCTTTTAGTTGAATCTCCCCATCTTTCTAGCCCAGAAATTTCAGGAATCAGCTTCTTTGCTTGTTATTGAATGCCGTGGTAATACGATCACTTGAGTTGTTGTCACCTTTTTCATGTCCATTTATTAACCAGACGTGGTTCTTCTTTATGTAGAAGTTGTTCAAAACTGAATCAGTCACATGATCCACACACACCAGGAAAGAGAGAGAACAGAAAGCCGTTCATGCGTAATCTGCATCATTTAGATGAGCTTCTTCTCATAGTTACATCCATTTCTCGACAGAGATCAAGCTGGCTTACTGGAGGAGTTAGTCTTTGGAATCACGCAATGGATATTCCTACTTTGTGCACAAGGATCTGGTATGGCTAAACTAGATTGCACTGTCAATAAGGGGCTCTTCTGAGACAATATTTTGATCTTGCTGCTGATGACATATATCCTCGTGTTTTTTCCTTTTACAGGTAGCTGATACAACGTCTCCGTGGATGCAACTTTTCCATCCGTATCCACTGTGAGTAGACCTCCCTTTGAACTCATCAATTTGGTCCTCCATCTAAGAAGAATTCCAAATAATTGCTCTCTCTCTCTCTCTCATATGTCATATTCTTCATTCACTTTGCATTCCTGTTTACTTCCCTAGTCGAAGTCACTTGCGTGGTTTCCTTGCACCTTCTCTTCATCATTATTTGCATCTTCTCTTCACCTAACGAAGAGTGATTTCAAAGGTTCCTGAAATTGACATTAACACTGAGTGCGCTCACAGGTAGACACACCACATGAGGGTTCCCTTCTTTTAAACTACCTACTCATAAGAGTAGTTTAAATCAAGATTTGCTTAGGTTTGTTCAGTGAGGTGTCATGCGTCGGCAAGCGCACAGAAGGCGCGCCTACATGTGACCGAGACTGTTAATAAAACGACCAGTGTTGTTGGTCATACCACGCGTTTCTTAGATTATGCCCATCTGCAACAGAGTTTTGTCGGCAGGCGCGTGTTAGTTGCGCTGTCATTCTGCCGATGTCGTTTGTATCTTATGAACTTCCACAACAGCACCTGTCTCTTAGTTCTTTTTTCCTTGTCTAATTCTGTTCAGCAATAAAGAACCATCCCACCTGGCTAATTACCGAGGTCAAATTTTTGCACACTCTCAAGCTTTTCCATTTGATCCTCATAATTTTAAGATGGATGGAATAGTCGATCTCAATCATTAGGCATCTATTTCTGATTGACCTTCATCTTGAAGTATGTAGCAGGGCACTTTTTACCAACTCCTACATGAGATTAAGTGCTGTAAATAGGTCACCAAGAGAATGGCTCTTTTCATCGAGTTTTAGGAGAACTAACTTGCACCCAGAGAGATCTTTCATTACCTTCGATATCTTTGACTTAAAATAGCAGAAAACGACCTCTCATCTCACAAGCGTAAGACCATATTACATGGACTGATAGAAGCCTGATGCATTAATCATTTTTTAATGTTAATATCTCTCTCCAAACTTTGCCGTACTTTAGGATTCTCATTTGATGACTTCTCTTTTACCGCAAAAAAACAGTTGAATCTAATTTCCATTCTCTGCACGTTGGCTGCTTTGATTAATTTCAATTGCATATGACATGTCGCAACTTGATTGATGATATGGTCAAGTGGCGGTGACCCCCTTGTCAACAACGAATGAGACAACCCCAGCCATGCCCTCTAGGGTGGTTGGGTAGCTGAAGAACACAGAGCCTTCCTCTGTCCCTTGTGCCGGTTCTTCGAGTGAGATTGCGATAGGAAGTAGAATGTGGACAAAGAACAAGGCACTCTAGGAAACCGACTTGTCCACCTAGCTTGAACTTTCCTTATTGATTGTAGGTTCCCAAGAAGAGGCCAAAAGAATGGCAACTAGAGATTGGAAAATTGACCATCTCTGTGGTTATAGTACGACTTGGCTAAAATTGACCATCCTCAAAGTGCTATAAGACCCCTAGATGAACTTCCGTGCGGCCTACGCTGTCCTTCTGTAGAAGACAGATACTTGGAATTTCTACACACACACACAGTTACTGTTTTATTCATTTATAACATGTGTTCACACGGTGGAAAGTCCAAATACTCGAAGGGACTCATCCTCTACAAAGCATATTCCATAGCTCAATCAAAGATTCTCATTTTGGTCAGATAAATCCAGAGTTTCTAAGATTCGGTTGCAATTAAGTTGGTATCTAGAATGGTAAGGAGATTGGTGGGAGGGATTGAGAAGTCGACCATCTTTGTGGTTATGGTGTGAAGCAGCAAAACTTGACCATCTTCAAAGTGATTTAAGACCCCATACTGACCTTAGGTGCAGCCTATGTGGTCCTAATATAGAAAAATAAGAATACCTGGAACTTCTACTTAAACTTCTACGGTGTTTTATTTCCTTGTAGCACGTGTTCAAATGGTGGAAAAAAAAGTAAAATTGACTCCTCATGTTTTCTCCAATAGCAACTGTCTCTGTTGGTGAAAGAGAGTGTCAGCAATCAGGGCAATTCCATGAAGCAGGATCTCCCCACATGGTGTGCTGCATAAGGATTCTTGACCATACATTTTTGATATCGAAAAGCAAAAAAAGTTCATGGGGGAATCTATTAGACATCTCATGTGCCACATTATTTCTTGTTTCATGGCATTGTGCAAAAAAATGCAGATCGAAACATGAAATGCAGACATGGCACATGAAATGTTTCAACAGATTCACTCTAACATGGGATGAACCAAAAATATAATGAATTCCGACTTAGACAAACACAAGACGATTAAAACAATCAGTGGTTTAAAAGTTCATAATGTGAATTAAGAGATTTCAAGTCTAAGATTTGAGAATCCATCTTTCAGAAGAATAAACAACAAAAATAATTACAGAAGTAGTGAACAACTTCACATTTCTTGTTTCTCTCCTCCAAGAAGCTCTTTATAAAAACAAAAATCTAAAACAACTAAGAACTTCCTGGATGAGTTACACTGTACTAAGATACATATGTTGTCTCCTGGTGACATAAAATAAAATATGGGATCCTTCCTGCTTTATCCCTGATGCACTAACAGATTCTCTTGAACAAGTCCTCACATTGATACAACCCATCAATTATGATTTCAATATCTTTCTCTGCACAATGTAGATAAGAAAATAGTTTCTATCATGTGCAAGTGTTATTCTTGACCTCTACAAGTTGTAACCTTTCTGCTTCTCCAAGTTTCAAAGTCACAGAAATATGTCATGTCTGTCTTTCCTCGCTCAATTCACACACAAAAAAACGCTAAATCAGAAGTGATATCCTCATGTCAAAGTTTAATTCATGGTTTTCCAATCATAGTAGCGACTCAAAGATACATCCGACATTGTAAGACTGCGTATAGTTCTCAACCTCAACCTTTCGTTTCAACGCAGATATATATCCGTCAGAGTTGACTTGTTATGTAGTTTTTTTCCATATAGAACTTTCATTCAGCACCAACATTATTAACATCTCGGAAACAGGTCTCTATTGGTAGCTTGAAGCTTAAACAAAACATAGCCTGAAAACATAAAAAATAGGGAGAAAAGGTCATCAATTCAAAAATAATGCAAAAGACGAGGAAAAATATCAGGCTCTTTGCAGGTTATCATAAAGAAATATGATTGACAGGATAAAAGAAAATAAATAATGGAAGATTTAGCTTCTGATAATTAAAGGTCATCACAGTGATTAGAGCATGTTACTAATTACTTTGACTCTATGACCTATGCTAGGTCTGGTGCTGCCCTAGGTTGCCTAGGTTACGTGACCACAACGAGAACTGGCATTGAAAACAACATACATGAAAGCCTGATCTTTTTAATTCCAATCTTCCATAACCTCAGCAGCTATATTCAGAAAAATAAATAATGTTTGTTTGTACCTTGTTGGGGGCAACGTCCCTAACCCGATGGAAAATTGGGTCTGTTATCTTAGTACTCAAAAGAGACTCTGCTTTCTGCAAAAGAGAGAGATAAAAACTTACAGAATCGCTAAATATGACAATCACAGAAACTGTTACTGCAGCAATTTGGGAGGGATCTTTAGGAAACAGAAACAATGCTACTGTTACTGTAGATTGGCCATCCATTTCAAACAAAAAATTGAAACAACCGGAAGATTGCTTTCAACATGTTGAATAAAAATGAAAACAAACATAATGCAAATGTATTGTGTAAGATATGAGAATTTATACAATTCCAGGTATGCTAACATAGGCAAATCATATAATGGCAGCAAAAAGGCAATGATCTCGTTTAGCCACAAAGATGATCTCAATGTAGCTTTTTTGACAGCCACATCAGAAGACAACCCAAGGCTCGTCACATTTTTCACTATTATTTTTGACCAAGTCCTCTTAGCTTCCACCCCCTGTCTAGATAACCACCAATCCGAAGGCTAAACCAAGGATTTAAAGTTATCAGTATGTTCCTGCAGCAACATACTCAGTACATCATGGGCTTTGCACCAACCAACACAAGCCAACTTTGATGAAAGGGGGTGTGAATACACCTGTAGCACCAAATGGAACTCCATGCCAAGAAAATATGGCATGCTTTGTGCACCTCAATATGGTCAATATAAGAACTATATTAAATGGTTTGCTTTAATAATATATGAGAAAAAAAATCCTTTGAGCCTTATATTCTTGTTCAATGCCGAGAAAAGAGACCAAAGGCTTTTGCTTTCTGAATTTTCTGAACTTCAATTTTTCATCCACTTCAAATATTTTTCAGATAATGGTGGAACTCACCCTTTTTAGCTTTCTTTGAGATAAATGAATCAAATCATGCTTTATGTTAATAGTATCTGCTGCTGCTTTTCATTGATATATCAGAATCAGCTGTGTTTGACATTTGTGAATTTAGATCCTCCCATTAATCAAATAATATTAGCAGCAAATATACACCATGAAACTTATTTTGAATAGGAGCATTAGATTCATCCACTAATAAAGCAAACAGATAATAGATTAATCTGTTGTGCGGAGCAACATGCAGTAATCAAAAGGTCAACTGTCTCTCCCTATATCATATTATCATCCATATACAAACTGTTCCATTATAAACATTCTAAATCAAATTAAAGAATCTTTCCAGGCCTTCTTACTTTCTAAAATGCAACATATTTTATGATGAACTTTCAAGTGAACAAAAATTATGCAATCCTTTCTACTTTTCTTGATGTCCCTTTTATCAACTGTCCATTAGGAAAAAGTTAAAATTCTATGGTGGTCCTCCCTAACATGAAGCCAAAGTAGTTCTAAGGAACACTCACTTGACATCTTATTTGTTGCTTAACTGAACTCTTCCCTAAAGCTTTTTATGGCTGAGAACTATAATTTCCTAAAAATTTGCTCCTGATGTAACATTTGATTTTGTATACATGCACCAGCAAAGATTTTCCTCGATATATCATTTTTCTTGGTTACCTTAGATTTACAATTATGTCAAACAGAATTATAAACCAAATTTAGATCTTTATTTCACAACTTCTATATATACATAAGTATATCCAAGGTTGAATCAAGATGATGTCTTAGGATCAGCTATCAGATTTTGAATTATTAGATTTTAAGGTTTAGAATCCACCTGAGATCAATAAGAACCAACTGAAATTTGCCAAGATCAATCTCAATCCAACTTTTTTATTTTCTGGATGAGTGGCTCGATCACCATCCCAAACATACAACTCGGAATACATTTCATGCACAGGCCTGAAAACATAATCAGTAGCGACACATTATGGAACGTATCACACAGTCATTGACCTGCACATGCATAGCATAACAGTGCTTGAACCCCAAAGATATATTTGGTCTTTGGCTAAAGATGGACACAATTAAGTTACTGTTATGGAGTTTAAAAACCTTTGTTTACCTATCATTGTGCCAAGATCAAAACTATATGATATGATTACCAAAAGTCATGTCCGAAGGACTACAAGATAAAAATGACAATAGGACAAGAACTTCACATGTAATGCAGTAAAATTTGGAAAGAGCCAAGTGAAACTGGTCTAATACCCCAAACGGTAAGCACACAGGTTTATGCAGTACCAAGATCTATTGAAAAACCTTAGCTTCACAATACAACTGGATACAGCTCCATCTATGTAGATCCCTTGACTGTTACTTTCTTATATAACTAAAAGTTAGTTACTTCCTTTGTTCCTTATTTGCATGATTACATAAAAGTGAACATAAATAGCATGGAAACACTAAAGAAATACTGAGTTTTGAACTACAAGCCCCTTTATGGCTTGATTAAGATGTCTAATGTAAACTGTAGTGTAGACTTTGAATGATTAAGCCTTTGAGAGTGCTAATATCCTGAGCTTTGAGGACAAATAAGAAAGAAAAGATATTTTAGTTTATTTAATTTGAAAACAAAATAATCTATTGGAATGTTTTGAGAATTAGCTTACACGAAGTACAAGAGCACAAACAATATGAGATTATCTGTAACATGTGGGAGAGGACTCACAGATAATATTGATCCTTTGGTTTCAGTTGATCGAATGAAGCAATAGCAGTGTATCCAAGGTAAAGACCCCCTCCAGTGTTCTCTTTGAATGAGGCCCTTAAAGACATCTGTTTGGTCATCAACCATAACTCAAGAAGATTACAACAAAACTCATCATACATTTGTCATGTTTCACATGCAACCAAATAGATATAATCCAAGTGAACAATATACCAAGTAAGGGTAACCTTATTAGATAATAACAATGATAAATTCATTAGATATAAACCTAGATAAAGAAATAGCTGCCTAGGAACCACAGGAGCCATCGAGGATCTGTCAACTTGTAATTGTTGGAGATTTTTCTCCTCTTACCATTAGTTAGATTGCCATAATTAGCATTTTGCTTTATTTGAATAAAGCATTTAAAAAAAAACTAATTATGATAACTTTGATTAATGGTAAGAGGAGAAAAATCTCTGATGATTACACAACTTGATACAGAACCCAAATAGGTTCAGGTGTATTCATCACGGAGATGGAGGTAAAATACATTAGACAACCAATGCAGATACACATATTTGTTAATCTAAAATTTGAATTACTGCACCTGGAATGGTACAGCACCTTACAACATTCTGTCTATGCTAACTGGCCAAAACATTGCATTCAGATTCCAGGAAAAATGATAATAACAAAAGTTCACCTAAAAATTCCAAAGCAGAAGCTGGAAGATTCATGATTACATGGTCAACATGCTCCCATGGCCTAGACACTGTTAAATGGAAGCCTCTGATTCTCTTGTTGGTATTCCCATTTCCCTGAAACACTGCATTTACAAATCCACCTAAGCAATTTCATCCGAAGAAGAAACCATAACAAGAATCAGAAAGCCAATTGGATGGTAAATATTTCTCAATGGTAATATCCACAAGTCACATTATAACATACTCAAGATGCCAGTAGTCAGGCAAGCAGACATGTGACTAGACTCCTCAGAAAGGGTCTCCTTAATTAGACTGCTCTTGAAGTAAGGTTTGTCAAACTTGTGTGCTTACTATGTACAGGCAAAACGAATCAGCTTTATCCCATCTACATGAAAGAAAGTATTTTCATATGAGATGCTTTCTAATTACAGGCAAATTGCCAATAGAAAAAATTTCCGCTGTTGTTTCTCTATAGCAATATTTATCAAAATCTCCACACTATTTTGAAAACTAAATATTAACAATAAGAGTCCATCACATAACGATACAGAGTTTACTATGTAGTTCTATTAGTCTAAGTTGTAGTAGAAAAGTAATTACTTCTGTTTTAATATTCTGACACCAGTTTGACAGGTTGGACAGGGACTGTTGTAGCAGGAACTTGGAGTTGTTGAACATTAAAATTTCTATGCTGAATTTAAATGAAGAATACTCATGCACATTCGGCAAACATACCATTGCCAGTTTTGTCCAGCTGTCTTTTAACAGCAGTGTTTTCTTTTACAGATGAACCATTTAGAGAATCTTGATGATCTTTTCCAGCATTCAGCATTTCTTGGGTAACAACTACAATGGGATAACAGTTATTGTATGAGTATAGCAGGAAAAACGTGCACGTCTTTTGACTTAGTTATCAAGTCTGCCAGTCTCCATACCTTCTTTTTCGTTGGTTGCTAATTCCTTAGAATGATCATCCTTTGAAACAGCTTCTCCAGTTTTTCGCTTACTATCAGAATTGGGCACTGTCATTATATGGTTCATGAAAGCCCTTGCATCCATGTTATATGTATATACATGATCCTCTACCTTGTTAATCTGTGCATTAATCCGTAGATAATGAACACTATCAGGATTTAAGTCATTTGCATATATAAGACAACCTTTTTGTGCTGCTGGAATGGTAAAAGGACCTATTCCAGCAAACATATCACAAATTGTCTCTCCTCTCTGGAACAGTGAAACCAAGCGAATGTGTTCATGTTCAAGTCTTGAGTTCCAATAGACCAAGCTATAATCAAGTTTAAATGTAGCACCATACTGCTTTACTTCAGTGACCATATCATTTTTTCCTGCTAGAACTTCAAAAGTTGGCACTCGGAACTCATTTGTTATGGTTCCAACTTTATTCACCACTGTTAGAATTCTTGGCTGGTTTTTCTGCATATAGGAGCAATAAACGAGAGATTAAACAGATCATAACTTAAATTTTGCAAATTAATCAAAGAAATGATGCTATTAGCATTCAACACAAAAAATTCCTATTGACGGGAAAGAAGCAATTGGAATATCATGTTGTGCATATATAACACTTGAAATGATCAGATGAAGAAACACACAAATACACCAAGAATGAGAAAGAGAGAGAGGGAGAGAGAGAAGAATCTAAAGTTAGTAATTTCCAGTAGAAAGTAGGCAGGACAAGCAATAAATTAACTTTTGCAAACAACTATCAGTTGTTCATCCATGTCAGATCATACATTTGCTAATGTAACTTAAATGCACACAACTTATATACCAGGGATTCACTGTTTTATGGTGCTCACCAGCCTAGGAGCATACATAAGTACATATTAAGACTTGCAATTGAAATGGTCCTTAATTAGATAGTCTAACTCCAGCAATTCTAGGATTCATCATATCTAACATTATCCACTGGTAAGTCTGCTCTTTTGTTGAGAAAAACAAAAAAGAATGATGGTCCACTCCATTATATGGGTGTACCTATGTATTTTTGCAATTAGATATTGACACTGTTAAGATATTCCTATTTGACTTTTGATGCATTTACTTCTATCGAGTATGGTGCAACAGAAAGAAAGATATGTTATAGTTACACTAACTAGTATGTGGTTCTGCATTGTATCTGTTATCTCACATCACATTATGCCTAAATAACCTAAGAACAGTAATACTTATTGGTCATCTTAGTTAGCTCACCAGTGAGTGGATTATTTAGCAAAAAATAGCTCCAGCATAGGCACACTTCTTGGATGTTTCTTAAGAACAGTGTTATTCGCACCTAATTTGTCAAACATCCACAAGCTTAAGCAAGAATAAGAAAATGTTATTGGTGGGATCATGTTGGGAAGATAACTTTGACCCTATCAATGGGGTTGGCTAGTGTTGCGAACTGGATTGACTACAACAATGGAATGGTCCTTAGCTGGGAATTTGACAAAGTCAGTTGGGGGGTTCTAGGGTGCTGAGATGGCTGATGTTTCACACCACTCATCGCAGTCACTGCAGCATGTGAAAACGACCCAAAAACTGCCCAAAATAGGTTATTTTTGGCTCCGCGAGCGAGCGAGCGATGAGCAATGGACAACGAGCGAAGCACAGGGCAGCACCTTCCCTGATACCCCAGAGCCCCATCCAGCCTTGTGCCACCCGGGGGTTTCCAGGGTGCTGAGAATGGTTGACGTTTTGCACCGCTCATCACGATCGCCGCAGGACATGAAAACGGCCCAAAAACCACCCAAAACATACCATTTTTGGTCATGCAAACGAGCGATGAGTGACAAACAACAAGCGAAGTATGGGGCAACACCTTCCTGGCTACTCGAGAGCCTCATCCAGCCCTATGCTACTCAAGGGGTTCCAAGGTGCTGAGATGGCTGACGTTTAGTGTGTGTGTGTATATATGTGTGATTATAATTTATAACCCCTAAACTTATGACATTGTGAATGTTTACAACTCCTTAGACAGATAGCTCTCTGCTGCTGTATGATGCAAACAAGAAGCTCTGAGCTTACTTATGAATACAAGAAAAAATTCAGTAAGACATACATCATAAATAACCTTTGCGATGACATCCTTGTAAGGAAGTTGGTCTTCTGTCAAATTCAAATGAGCAACATGTCCTGTAGAATGAAAAAGTCTATTTTGTTAACATAGCAAGCCTTACCAAATTAGACATTGCGAATAGAAGGGTTGAATTAGAAAATAGAAGAGGTAAAGAATTTTTTGACAAGTGAATGGATATCAAAAGGAACTTAACTACTGTTTCAAAAGAAGTTGGTACCTCCATTCCACAGGGTAGTATTTGCTTTAAAATATGATCTGCAACAAGAGAACAAAGGATTAAAACAGATTACTGAAATATGCATGTCACTATGTCAGGCAACCAGAGATTATCAACAGCTTATCATTCTAGGTTTCAAAATTTACCTTTGGTCCCCTATATGATTGCTATATGAAAAATGTCAAAATATCATTCTACCTTCCTGATGGTTCACCCCTCATCTGGAATAAACAGGATACTAGGATGACAGAAACGGCCTAAAAACAAAAAGAGTACTTGTAGCATTGTAGGTGCAGAAGACGATGGAGGCTGTAGCAAAGGCCTAGGTGTGATGACAAGGAGAAGAAGGCCATTTTGGCAATAATGGTGATACACTGGCCAAAATGGTGATGTATTATGCGATAATGGAGGTTGAGACTAGGCATATGATAATGGTGAGTAAAAACATGCACTGGGTGTAGAAGGCATCATCATTGATTTAGATGGAGGTGGTGCTGCAAGTGGCAGCGGCTCGAGTTGTTAGAAGCGATGAAGATTAATGAAGCGGAAGTAGCAATGGAGGCGAAGTAGGGAAATTTTGTGAGTGGTTGTAGAGGTTGTATCTGCCAGGAAATAGCATTGGCTGGAAGAAATGTGGTATATTGGTGTGAGTTTTAAAAGTAAGGTCAAATGGTTAATGTACGAATGGAAAAGATCAAGAATTCCTGAAAAGGCGGTAGAAAGAAGGCCATGCGTGGTAAATGACAGTGGTGGTGATGCGAGGAAGAAGCAGTGTTTTGAAAAGCGCTGGGCATTAAAAGGTGCCAATGTGCCAAAAAGCCTGAGGTGTTAGCGTTTTCCTGACCAAAGAGAGGTGCTCGCAAATATTAAAATTAATATATATAATTAATGAGAAGAGGGAGGAGGAATTGTGTAGGTGGAGGCTATCGGGGTCCGAAAAGGCTTGGTGGCTATTAGTTGGGAAGGGAGCTATCAGGGAGGAGGAAGAGGAGCAGGAGGAGGGAGGGGGAGGGGGCAGCGGTGAAGGAGAAAGAGGAAGGGAACAACAAGGGAGAAGGAGAGGGGGAAGAAGCAAAGAGAAGGAGAAGAGGAAGGAGGAGGAGGAATCAGGTACGAGGAGAACAAGGGGGAGGGGAAGTTTGATGAATGTCAATTGTGAAGGGGTGTTGTGAGGGAGGAGGAGAAGGAAGAGGGAGGCAACAACGAGGAGGAGAAAGGAGGGGACAACAAGAGGGAAAGAGAGGGGCAAGCAACAAAGAGAACAAGAGGGAGGAGAAGGAATTGGGTAGGAGGACGGAGGGTGGTTGTTGGGGCCCAAGGAGACTCGACGAGAGGAGGGGTGCAACTGCATGATCAAGGGGAAGAAGAAAAAGGGGGAGAGTGAGATGGAAAGAAGAAAAAGAGAGTTACCGCAAGAAGCAGACACTATCAAAGGGCTGTTGTGTGTGAGGAAGCAACTTGTGGTCGCCTAAGGGCCACTTGTTCGCCATTGCTACGATTACCATTTGGCCTCGGAATGCAGCTGCAATGGAGCATAGGGCAAGGAAGGCCATGTTTGATGGTGTATGGTGGAGGAAGAGAGTCGATGATGTGTGGCAGAGGAATGAATGACGACATAGATTTTCTCTCTTTCGCTCGCACGAAGGGATAGAGGGGGTGAGAGTGGGAGACTTTAGTTGGTTCAGCAAAACCAACTAACTCAAATCAACTAAACCCAAGCAAGCAAAACCCAAACCCAGACTTCAATTGGGTCAGGTGTGCGCCTGAGTCATCTAAAGCCTAGGCTCAAGCGCACGCTTGAGTCGCACTCGTTTAAATCGCCTTGCCTGAGCATATTGAAAACATTGGGAAGAAGTATGAGGTCTGATGTCGATTTTGGTGGAGTATATAAAAGATAATAATGGGTCTCATAATTAAGGAATTTTCTAGGTTGCATTCTAAAATTTGGGGAAAAAAGCGATCAAGTTGCACAAAGATATAAGGTAGTGAGTAATGTACAAATTTTTGTTAGAAGGTCCATAAAATTCACAGACCAAACATTAATTACAGAAAGTAGCATCTTCACATTTGAGATGTATAAGATTTTGCAAAAACAAAAGTTGATGAATTATCAACCATGCAATTTTCAAGTATAGTAAGATCTCCAAGCTGTGGTAAATGACTATACTTTTTAATTTTATTTTTCTCATGGCGGCCCCTAGAGTAACTCTTACACAAGGCATTCCAAATTTTATTTTTCTCATAGTCTTAGGAAAACCGCTAATAGAATGTAATTTGGTGGGATGAAAACCTGAAATTAAATGTAAGGATGAGAATGTAACAATTCTAATATTTCCATGATTGCATAACTGTTTGTATATCCTCAATGGAACAGGGCAAAAAGCCATAGCAAGGAACTACAGTTAATAAGGTGACTAAACATGAAGAGTGCCAAATGCAACTAACCTGCACCCCAATACGAATATCCTAGTGTTATTGAATATGGCACTGCTTCAATGTTGCATAGAACCTTTAGTTCATCCAACACGTGACTTGGAATTTCAGATAAATCTGTAGTAGAAACAAGATAAAATTGTTAGCTGAAATACATGCAAGAAGATGCTCAAATTACAACAATGAAACAGCATAAATTAAAGAAACAAATATTGCTATAGTTTCAGGGGACTAAGTTCCTTTGTTTAATTTTTTCCTGACTATTGTTTCTCTGAATAATTATTGCAGATATACGTGCAAAAATAATAAACACAAGAAATAAACAAGAGCTTGTAAGCTTTACAGCTGTATGAAATACCAACTTCTAATATTTAGGCGTAAAGCCTCACCAGAATTTTGTATCTTTTCAGAGAGTATGACAAAACGATTTTTCTCACTAGTTGGATCTTCAACAATGGGTTTGATACGAGCTCTGTCCAGCATATATCTGCAATGGAAGAAAAACAATATGTACAATTTTAGTGTAATAGTAGATAAGTTCATCCATGCTGTAGAAGTAGGGAATTTGATAACAGATAACATTTCCATACTTTAGAAGTGAGGAAAGCCAGATTGGCAAGCGCAGGTGCATTCTAGATATTGGCCCAAATAAACAAAAAGGACAACAGATTACATGACAATGGGTAGATGGTAGAGAGGATGACAAGTATATCAGATACTACAAAAGGACAAACATCTATTCCAAAATAAAATGTCCTCATTTTGGCTCTCTTTGTCTCTCTGTCTCTTGCTTTAAAGAATTTAAATTACAGACTGACACCAGTTTTGGCAAACGATTGGTATACCAACTTGTACTGCCTCATATCAGTTAATATAATAATAATAAAAAGGAATGTATATGTATTTTATCAAGCTAACTAAATTCAATGAAACAAAATATTAAAAAAAAATGGCATCAAACTATAAGTCTGATACCAATACTTGGTCAGACTGGTAATGTTGATTGATATTTAAGTCCTTGCTTGTCATACAGTGTCATGAAACCAAGGGTTACCTAGTGAAATTTATATGGCCAAATTGAGTACATTAATTCTTTAGCAGCTTTGTTTTGGCTTAGTTAGGTGAGCACGTTACTAAACATGAAACCTCAGTACCACAGGGAAAGGTAGGCTACTTATGCTAACCTTGAGGCTTCCAGATTGATCAATTATAGGATTCCTCTTTACCTAATTCTAAAAAAAAAAACGTAAGACTTGAACGTGATACATAGACCAAAATTCTGCTTCACTTTCCACTATTCAACTTGGTAACCAACTTAATTACCTAAAATTAAAACTAGGAGACTCCTGTGAATAAGAAAGATAATATAGGATGGAAAAAGAAACATGTTTTGAGATAAAAGATGGATTTGTAAAGCCACCGAATTGGATCTGTAAATCAAGGTATTGAATATCATACCCTACCGATGTACCGAGCTTTGCTCGGTACGGGACGGATCGGTACATACTGCCCGTAATGGGTGGTACGGTACGGTTTTAAAAACGTTGCTGTAAATATCCACCTCAGTGGTGCAGTACTACTACTCCACCCTTATGCAGTATGTCATTAGGATTCAGACCACATAATAGTCGCATAGGATAATATTGGGCTATATTTGGAGGAGCACTGGAAAATTAGTGATTAGAGATTCTACTAACATTGAGTAGAAAAAGCACCATAAATCAACAAAACTGGGCAAAACACCGAAACTGAATTTTTGAGGTTAAAATTCAATGTCTCAATTTACACCAGGAATTTAAAACTTTCTTGAAAAAGAACCTACTAGAAGAACAACATTATGCTAGTGGATAAACAATTTTTATTGGCTTTATAAACACCAATGGACCTAGGTAGGTCCTATCAACGTCTCACCAACTTTGCAGGGATGCTCCATCTCAGCTAATTACTAAAGGGAGTAACCTCAAACTGGTAATACACAACAGTAATGTAAATTCTGTATTCTCCTCATATGTGATGTGTCAGCTCAGCTTTCCACACACACACACACACACGTGTGTATGTATGTACACGTATATATATATATACATTTGTATACATATATATATGTACATTTGTATACATATATATATGTACATTTGTATACATATATATTTATATATATGTACATTTGTATACATATATATATATATATGTACATTTGTATACATATATACATATATGTATATGTATACATGTATGTATGTATATACATGTAAATATATACATGTATACATATTTACATGTATACATATATAATTCAGCACCTCAACTGAGGAAACAAAGTCATTCTAGAAAACCTTGCAATCCCCTGCAAGATATTGTTGCGAGTTTCCTATTCTTGACTTGGTATCACCAACGACAATAACCAACAGTAATGTAAATGCTGTATTCTCCTCATATGTGATGTGTCAATTCAAAGTGACCATGCATCATCTCTTACAATACTGATTGAAACTCAAGAAAGACATTGATTTCCGTAATTCTTGTCTTCGTAATGAACGTTGTCACATTTTATTTCTCTAACAAGATTCTCTACAGTACAAGACTCCTTTCAGGAACAATTGATCCATCCTTAGGTGGCCTCTAACTTTGTATGCTACACTGTGTTCTAGATTTTCACATCTTAATAACTAATAATTCATTTATTTATTCCTAAAAAGAAATCTTCTTCAAATTTGTCCACCTAATTAAAGTTCTTATGCCTTGCAATCCTGCCGGCCCATGTGATTATTCCTCGTTCTTTTCTCTCTTTAAGCTCATAAATGAGTTATTTCTTGGGTTCCCACATACCATTCCAAACTGATGAAACTAGTAAAGAAGAAAGAAGCATATCTCAATGGAAATGACACTTACCCGTGAAGGAGGCGACCGACGGCCGTGCAGTGTTCCCGAGGGATCCGGAGAGCCCAGAGTTGGAGATTCAAGTCGAATTTGCTCTCATCCAACGACGACATGGCCCCGTCTCTTCCCCTATGCTCCTCCGCCTCTGAGACAGGCTTTGTGGATTCTCGACAAGAAAGGAACTCGTCTCGGCTTGTCGGATTCGTGCCGTCGTCTTTATATTCCGGACGAAGAGCCTCCCGCGGCCGGCCCAATCAATCGTCCCCGGCTAACAGAACGGCAGCGTCGGCGCCACAATGTTCGCCAGTAGAAGCAAGTGCGGCCGCCGCATCCATGACCTACGGAGGACTACCGACCCACCGCAGAGATACGGGTACGGGTTTTCTTAAACCACCACCGAGCTCTATTCTTGAACCGGTCTGATTAGTTCTCGAATGTGTAACCGAACCAAACCGGTTCATTTCGGTTCATTAACCCAAGTTTTTAAGGACCAGAATTCGAGTTCTCACTTTGGGTCCCACCTATATATCACGAGTGATTACAAGACTTTACTTTTACTTACCCTATTCTTTCACCCGATCATACTCCATAATAATAAGTGAATAAGAAAAGAGTAAAAAGAAAAGTACAGCTTCTTTACAGAGTATATTACTTTATAATATCCAAAATATCTGATTAATTATCGTGTTTAAAGGTATACACTTTTGTCTTAAATCTACCACATCTAATTTCAAATGTAGCAGGGATTATTCACGACCATTCGAATTTATGGGTGATGTGGTACGTGATACTGACGCCACGTCACCCCTATAAAATCTTAAGACCGATTCACCTTGCTTACATGATACCCTTCATGATATTGCTCCGCCGCTGCCTCCCCCTCTTCGTCTTCTTGCCTCTCTGTGCTACTTTGGATGAACAGAGCAACAGCTGGAAAGAGTTGCTTGAGAACTAAGCTTCGGTTTTCGTCTGCGGATCGCGATTTCAAGGAAAAGACGTCATCGACAGAGGCCGAAAGCTCGTATCTTTACGTGAATCGAATCAGTCTTGGCTTTTCGTCTAGCGATCGGCGACAGGAAGAAGCAAGAAAGATTGGATTTTGATTGCTTATGGGGAAGAAGAATAAGAAGAAGAAGACGGAGAGCAAGAAAAGATAGTCCATGTCGGTTAACGACCGGGAAGCATCTTTGCGAGCCAAGTGGTAGCAGAGGAAGTGAGAGGCGATGAGGATGAACCAAAAGGGCGTAGACAAGTCCTCTTCATCAGCAGCTGACAGCCTCCCAGAAGTACCTGAATCCATGTTTGTTCTGTTCATGTCCTTATCCATATCCCTCGCTCTCTTTTGCATTTGCCTTTCATGTTGGAGTTCCAGTTGTTTGCTTTGGATCAAAGCTTCTTCTTTGTGTGCTAATGGACATCGAGATCATGAGTTCGTCGCCTGTATTTGTTGCCGAAGTAGATGGTCACATGATTGGTCAACATCACTATCAATCGAGCCTCCTTTGTTCATCAGATCGAACCCATAGTGAGATTAATTTCTACTGAAACAGTAAAAAACAAGCCATCTCATTTGGATCAAAAGGGAAGTTTGATCAACACCACTCTTTTCTGGGTCATCTGCCATTATGTTTTCTGCTTCAGTATCAGTCAAAGCTTGGAACATGAAGAAAACATTTAGTATATTTCAAGCATATTAATGTAAATGTCTGACCCAAATGACTAGCATAAAGAACTCAGACACATAGTTGGAGGCTTAAACCTCACTCAAAGTGATGAAGGTCAAAAGAAGGTGGTGGTTGTCACAACACACATGCAGTTCCATATGGGGAATCAGATGTGCAAACCAGAAACAGGTCACAAGGCAGTGGAGCTTTCAACACTATTATACACTGAAAAGTATGGAGTTCATATGCAGTTAGATTGCTGATCATTTCTCACACAACTTCTGGCAATAGGCATTGTCAACCAAGTTTTCAGATTTGGAGCAATCAGATTGCTTTGGCCAGATCATTGATCCAAGTAGATGCTTGAAAATATTTTGAACTGCTGCTAATTGATCCAAACACTACTTTTTTTACCTGCTGTTATTGAAGAATTCCTCTTTGGAGGGCAAAACATGCAAAAGTTTAATCTGACCAGATGAGCAAATCATAAGTTCAAGACAATGGATGTCATCTTCTTGAGAATAATTTTCTGAACTTCTACAGACTGCATAAAAATATCCAAGAAACAACATTTGATACTGCAGAATGCAGATGGAAACATTAAATTTTCTTCAAATTGTCAGAAATTACAAAGCACAGTGTGAGGTCTTACCACATCAAATGTTTCCAACTTGAATCAATACATCCAATTCATAATAATAAAAATTATCACCACATATACATGATAGATAGATACAGATTGTACCATATCAAACATTCTCCATCGCCGTGTTAAAGAGTGTTGCTTTCTGCAGAGTAATGCCACCACAGTTTTATTTCAGAAAAAGCCATAAACAGTAGCAAGCTGCCTCTTTCATTTCTTATTTTTTTTGCCCTCTCAAAAGGAACTCACCTATGCTAGGTAACACTTATTTTTTTTCCCTCTCAAAATAAGATGTGGCAGATACATCAAAAGAGCTGTTACAAGCACAAGAATCATCTGTATGGTAGACACATTTCATCTCCTATGACATAAGCTCCGACACCATCGCATGAACTAGGTTTAAAATGACAACTGAAATTATACAGGCTAGTAAGATTGGAACCTTTCCAAAGGAAAATTTGTCTAAGGCTCAAATCAAATTCACACACCACAAGCATAAAAGAGCTAACAAAGGAAAGTTAGATTTAAAGGGACTCCTCTGGAACCTGATTGTACTTCAGATGATGTAAACAATGAAAGAAAATCTTGCTTGAGAAAATTTTAATTTCAGTCCAAATAGAATGATCAGAAGAAAAAACTCATAATAGATATTATGCATTCCAAAGAATAAAAATAAGCCTATCATAGGCACCAAAATGTTCTGTGATCGACAATGAAGGACCAAGGTTGTACTTGTACCTCATGTAAAGACAATGAATAAACATCTGGAAACAGAAGGCTTGTGTCTCCTCCAAAATAGAGTATATTTGACTTGCGAATCACAAGGTAAAGGATATAATCTTATGGTCTCCATGTTGTTTTCTGTGCACATAGCAGACCTTCCTTGTCTTTGCCATATGTCATTCTGATATCCCAGTGAAGTGATCTCAAAATCGTCTCTAGAGGGTTCAATATCTCCAACTTATCACGGATGATAACCCAACCACCTGGCCTTAGTATCCGGTCCATCTCAACCACGATAACAATAGGCTGCTTACACCTGCATCAAAGCAAAATTGCTATATAAACTTTCAAATTGCATTCCGGATATACTTGGAATCAACTGAATGGAGCTTTAACTTTAGAAGAAACATTTCAGATCTGGCCAACATGACAAAAAATATTACCTTAAATCTTAATAGCTACATTATGCTTGACATCACATACTACTGATTTTGGACAGAAAGTAGGGATTTTACAGGCAGATAAGTTGTAAGAATTCACATCAAGAAAGAAAGCACAAATTGCCCAGCTACTGAAAATTTTTACCTGTTCTTTAGACGTGAGAATAGATGATCGGCATGCAAAAGATCATAGGATCTTGGATACGTGCTAAATGGTTCACACCAATCATGATAGATACCAAGAAGCCCACGCTCGAAAATGATAGGGAGAGTATTTGGAGCATGAACAGGAACTACATTCATCACCCAGACCTTCTGAGATGCTAGAGCAGCAGCAAATCTGCATGTCCATAAGTTGTATTGCCTTATCTTAATGGAGCATCAAAAACTAAATGCAAGTGATCAAACTTCATGAAATCCACACTGACCGAACTGAATTTTTATGACATGGAAATAATGAAAGAAACAAATCAGAGCACCAAGAAAGTTTTTAGTTTGAGAAAGTCTTACATACCCTCCGTATATTGCTTTCATGTCCATTACATTCCGAATATTTGACCAATCAATTCCCAGCCCAGCAAGATAAGATTTGTCAATTATAGCTTTCCAGTGCTCATGATCTTTAGTCAACTTATCCTCTGAATCAGCTAACCATTCTGGAAAAGTTTCAAGTCTCTTGGGCCATTCCTCAGGCCAGTCAGTTCCACGTTGTTCGATAGCTGCTGCAACTTTGTGAAGACATGCTTTTACAGGAGTGTACCTGTAGGTGGAATGATAATAAAGGTGCATTCCAAGAAACTTGAAATTCAAATCTACAAATTTTCAGAAAAGTAGTAATAAGAAAACTTATGATAGAAGAAAATGATTCCAAGCTTACCAAGCAGCATCTTGGTTTTCATTTTCCCTGCAGAAAGGAGGTTCTTTTGTTGCTCTTATCTCGTATACATCATTTGATGTTGGCCTCTGATATATTCTGATATTTGTTTCGCTGACTTCATCAGCTTTGTGTGCTAGAATACTCCAACAGACTGATGACATCAATGCTGTCATGCCTGAATGGAAAAAAAAAAAAAAAAAGACACACAGCACGATGTTAAAGCCAAACATAGTAGTTTGAAAATCAGTCTTAAAAGATAACATCAACAGAGATATCAAAGATAGTTGCTTTACTTGCTTATACCATCAGTCGGTTAAAGCATATTCAAATAATAGATACTTAAGAGACCACCTGGTTAGTCGCTATTAAAAGACAATTCCAGAGTTTGCTCAATTTAAGAATAACAAAATGAACCTCCACTAGCAGATGATGCACAAGCAATGTTAAAATCAGCACACAAGAAACATAAGGCCATAGAGATGTTTTTATTTAAATACAAGGCAGCAACAAACCATTAGAGTACCAATATGATGGATATCCATAGAACTTAAAAGCTCAAGAAAACAAGCAAGAGACCAAGAAAGATAGCTCAAATTTAATTCTTGACCACATTGAACTAATGATGGAGAACCATCTAGTTTTACAAAGGATTTTAGAAAAGTTTATTCTAGACAAAGAAATCAACAAAAAAAAGTCATCAATTAATTGGCCTAGCATTTATAAGAGTTGTGTTAAGAATTGAAAAGTCTTTTGGTTTTTATAAGGACTCATTTTCTATTACATGCACTCATTTACTATTTAGTTATCCTAAAAGTCATAGTAATTCTCTAAGAGATTATTCTTGAGAATCATTGCCTTCATTTATTGTACCAAGGCTCTTAAACCCCTACGAATAGTGGAGCTTTTCAATGGATCAAACATTTCAGATTTGAATTTAAAAAAATGCTTGCATCTTCTCTCTCCTAGTCTCTTACACTCTTCTCTTGCTATCTTGCTCTCTTGCTTTCTCTCGACTTCTCTCTTCCCTCTACTTTGTTCTACATCAACTAATCACTCATGTCAGTCCAAACATTAATTCATGAGTAAGCTATGCATATCCCCATTAAGCCATGCACAGGATGCTATCAAATCAATCACACAGCCTTGGAAGTCAAATAGTTTCTACATCAAGTGACTGAAATGAGTCCATGTTATAGAGAATCATACACCAGCTTACTGACTTGGAGTAACCACTTGGGACACAAGCCATCTTGTGATGGTAACATTGCACACAAAACCAATCACATACCTTGACTCAACCAAATTTAAACCGAAAAATCCATGGAAGTCTCATTCACAAAATCCAGGCCAAATTAACCCCTGGGTTTTAATACTACTTTGTTGGGAATGGGCCAACTGACATATATCTAACCCTAAATCTTTTAGCCATATAACTAATCACTCTCATATTTCCAAACACCAAGAACTTCTATTTTCTCTATGTTTGATTGAGATCAAGAGCAGAATATCATGCCAATCTCTTGCAGCTGCAAGTGCAAATTATCATTCTCAATTGAAAAAAGATACTCAGTTTATATCTAAATGAATCTTAATTTCATTAATGATCGATCATAAAACTAGGTGACAATTTAAACTTCAGATTTTACTATTTAGGACCAATGAAACCTAACAAGGGTAATATTGTTTCCTTAAGATGAATTAGCCAATGTCTGCTCATCACATTTCACCATGAAAATACCAAACTAGATCATACACCTGATAGAAATTCGAATATTGAATAGTGGTGTATACTCCACTAGCCCTCAAAGAGATTTAATCATGGAGTTGTTTTCAGAGAAGACAAAAAACTATGTTGTGGTCCTCATGTTGATAAGAAATTTACTCTGGCAACACAAAAGTCTGACCCTTCTATTTCCATTATTATTCTTAGTGAATATGAAGATTTTAGGAAGGAATAGATTGATCAATATATGGCACCTTCTTCAGCATCAATATCTCCATGTTTGGTTGACGTGATGAAGTATCCTCCAGGGCGTAGAACTCTGTTTATCTCAAGAAGAAGCCTACCACCTACAGGACACACGAGTAATGTTTGAATGCATGCCCAACGAAAGTGACAAATTTTGCTGATTTTAGAAATGCATACACAATGTATACAAACCATTAGAATGCCATGGTATGCCACATTCACCACAGTGGATAGCATCAAAAACACTACTTGGAAAAGGAAGCCTTCTTGATCTCAAATTCCCTACCACTGCAGGGATACCCCGCTCCAAGGCAAGTTGAGCCATATCTGTTTGATCACTCATTAGACCCAGCGATAATGTTACCACGTCCTTCTTCAGAAGAACAGCTCCAAAACCAGCACCTGTACATCCAATGTCCAGTACTACACGAATGTTCTTACCCCATTCAATGTCCGGAACCATCTAAATAAAGAAAGAAATATATTATATTAAACATGAAAAGTTTGTATTTTAGAGATAATAGCTGGTTAATCCCATAACATGCGAACGAAGACAAGCAAGATTCATGCTGCAAAATACATGAAAAGGAATGCAAATATTATATCCTTCAGTGACAGAATTAGCAAAATCGAAATGAGACAAACCAATGGAACTACCTTAAAATAAGAATATGGGAGAGGAAGACAGGATCTAAACTTCAATTCATATATAAGTGATGAACCACAGGCAGAGGTTATAAGAATATCTAGGCTCTGAATGAATCACTTGAGCTACAATTTTCGTCCAGTGTCATACATTTAGGAATCCACCATGCTGATTCCTTCAACACTCAAACAACAAAATAAAATAAAGCAAAAATATTATAGAATCTCCTATTTAGATTTGAACATTCATTTACTACTCTAAATTATAGGTTTTGTTCCAAAGCTAATTCCAATATCCTTTGATGCATATACAAGAACGAATTTTTTACAAACCACAATGGCAAAAAAATATTAGCATCGTGGAGTAGATAATGTGATTTGGATGATAGCGCATTCACTCTGACATACAAGAAGGCAAAAGTTGAGTTCAGTTACCTCTTCAATTGAACTGACATAGTGTTGAGCACCTCCTTTGAACTCAGATTCCTCCGAAGGAATGGAAAGATAGTCGCCAGAGAGATTCAACCAACTTTGAGTTTTGACGGCTTCTGATAGTTTTGGGTGAGCCAAATTTTTGAACCATAACTACAGCAACAACTTACATCAAATTTTGCCGGAACAAATCAGATAATAAGGAACAAGAAGCGCTCACCTTTGACTCCCTCTCGGGCCATGCCTCCGGAGGTTTATAATCTTTAGGAAGAGACACCACACACGTAATCGGAGTCCGAGGGCAACTCCTCTCATGGTGTCGGTGGCCGCCTTCCATATCCACACAGGGAATGTAGTTATGCCCGGTCTTTCCACTGCAAAGCTTCCAGGTATATCGCGCCTTTGGATCAAACAAAGGTCCCAACTTTTTCTTCTTCTTGCTCCTGTTCTTCAAACTATCTTCACCGGCATCTTCTTCGGCATTCGCATCAACACCCTCTTCCATGTCTTCGTCGGTTGCATTCTCGCTATCGGTGACCTCCTCCAACCCCTCCACATCAACCTTCTCCTCGCTCTCCTTGCTCTCCTCCTCGTCTTGCTGCCCTTCTGGCTTGCTCGTCTCGTTCTTCGCCGCCGCCACCTGCTCGATCTCTCCTCCTCCTCCCTTCTTCTTCTCCTTCTCCTTTTTATCGTTTTTAGATCCAACTGCAGTTCTCTTCGAGTTTTCATTTTTGGGCAGCGAATCGGGAGGCTTCTTCTGATGGGCCTGCTTCCTGCTCTGCTCCTTCCCTTTCCTCGGCGCCGGAGTGGCCGGGAGTGCTTCGATGTCGTCAAAGCTGCTCCTTTGGGAGGAGACAGCCGAGGCGGAAGGGGAGGAGAAGGTCCACCAGGTGACAACAAAAGCCAGACCCAAGAAGAACACCAGCGACACCTTAGTGCCGAAGCCCAAAGGTGCTCGCTTTATGCTCCGCCCCAATCGAGCGCTCGCCATTGACCTCCGACAGCCACCAATTAGCTATAACATCGAGCTCCGAAGCCCAAAGATCTGAGCAAAGAAACCCATCGAACAGGAAATAAAAGAGAAAACTGGCGGATTGACGGCACAACTACCAACCAATAGCTGGTGAGTGTCTTTTCAGTGCCCGGAGGGGGAAAGAGACAGAGCAGAAACGTCTGGGTCTTCTGCGACCAGAAGGAAGAACTGTTTTCCTGACAAAATAAGAGATTTTTATTGCCACTGCGGTAAGCAAGAGGCAGATGCTCGTGTCGGTGTTACAGTGATGGAAGAAGGGAAGCAAGTCTTCTCGAGGGAAAAGGAGAGATTTTGACTGCTACATTGGTGGGTGGACATGGGACCGAAGCTGGTGAGAGGTCGTCCTCTTTTTCTTATTAGTTTTCTGATAGAGTATTGCTTTTGGTGTTTGGTGGAAGAAAGGATGAGAAGGAAAGCGTGGAACAGAAGCATTTATATCGAGCTTATATGGGTGATTTCCAAAAATAAACACATTCATTTATACCAAATGATGTCTTCTATACATAAAAGGTGTAGCAATCATGATAGATCTCCTTTCTTCTTCCTCAAGTGTTTTACCATATGATGTCAACCACCCTCGAGTACTTCAAAAAGATTCGACCCACCATCAACTATCACGAAATTGATTGAATTGATCATTCGATTTCAGGCATTTGACCTCCAAAGATTTAGGAATAAACGATCCAATCTAAATCCTTCGGCATATATTTACTTCTTCCCTCTCGATAGCAAATATTCCAGCACAAGCCACGGGTTGTCAACTAGCAGTCGCCATAGAATCAGTGTGGAAGAGAGCTCGACTGTCGTTTGATGCAGAAAAGGATTGAGACGACAGGCGACGTTCTCTCAGTTGTACTTCATCAATTCCGCATAAGATTGCACGGATCGATGTCGCGCTATAAGAGCCCGGATAGACTGAATAGACTGACTCGCGTCACAGAGAGTGTACGACTCAATCGCCTGCCCGATCACATCATAGGATGTACAAGTAATCATTACCAATTGTAATTCACTCCCGTCGACTCTATAAGTATAAAAATCAATCCCTAATATTTAAACAAGGATTGTACCCTCTACACTCTAAACCTCCCTACTTTCATTACTCCTAACTTTATCATCGAAGATCAGAGAGATCGGGTTGGAAAATCCTCTCGACGTTAACCTCTTGTGTAGGGTCCTCGACAAAATCAAAGCATGCCTCGACATGCTCCTAGGATCATTGAGGAGATCAGGGCCTACCTCGGCCTAACCTCCAAGCCATCTCTGATACCTAAAGTCCACGTCAACTAACACATCTCTAACAGCAACCCCCTCGCTCAACCGCTGCAAGAGTCATTTGGATGACTTTGCACCTTTAGGATAGAATTGAGTTTCATGGTCGACAATGACAACACTTCTCACTCTCACCTCTTTTTCCTTCTTCCTCCAACCTATTTCTCTGTTTCTTCATTACATATCTGTTAGGTCAGGGATCAAGACGATAAACCTTGATTTGAATAAATGCTTTCCTTAATCATTCTTTGACCAGTTAAATTACTCATATGATGGAATTTAATTCTCTAAAATAGAGTCAGGAGAATTTGCCCTTCTTGGAACTTATTTCAATTTGATAAGTGAAACTTCACCTGTTATGTCAGCTAAGTGGATGGATCATTACCAAAGCATGTCACTATAGAAACTTAGAAATATTAGGGCAATCCTGCAAACTACTTGCTAGGAAAGGCACTTCAACATAAACAAAAGCAAGATCATCTTATAATTCTGAATATGCAATGTACAAAGCCAAATAATCTAAATGGTTACTTTGAGCTACAAATGTCTTCTTGATACTACTTTTTGCAAGGAATATCACATAAGTCATAAATATTCGTTCATTCATCACGAAAAGGATAAACAAAATTATTAAACATAATGTACAATACATATATGTATATTGTACCACGGAACCAAAACGATTATCAAATCAAAAGAAAATAAACAAGAAAATGAGTAGAGTACTTTGGACTTGTGCAGTGGAGAATTCAGAGTTGGAGTTGATGGAACAATTGTTTCGCTGCAGAGACCACCGTGACGTTTGTCCAAGTTATTTTGAAGAATGAGATAGCACTCGAATCATCAAAATTTATCCTTGATGGTGCAATGATCAAACACCTAAGCATTCCTTTATGCCCTGCTCAAATTTATCAAGTGAGGAAATTGTTTTGGCTAGCCCATCTTTCACCTTTTCTCTGCAACACACAGGAAAGATCAATACAAATTAGTTCTTCCTAACTTATTTGGTCAGCCAAGCAAGCAACAAACCACAAGTCAATTATCAATTTTCATGTCCTATGTAAGAAGAAACTAGTAGTATGATACAGATGAGAAGCAAAAGTAAAAGTCAGGAAAAACAAAAACACTTGCATATCATATCAGCTTGACATAGACAATACGGATTAAATCTTCCTAAATATTCAGTCAGCTATGCCAGCAGCAAGACACACACTAGCAACATAATTTAAAATCCTTCATTCAAGAAGAAAATCAGTAGCATGAGACAAAAAATCAATAGACGATTCCATAAAAAGAAAAATGTTGTGTCTCAATGCTCTCTTTTTCATAAGCCTCGACGAAAATAACATACCTATCTGCTTCGAGCTGAAAGTTGCCATCAATGATAACATCACCAAGCAGGGAAAACGATCTGCATTGATAGTGATATTTCATCATCATGAAAATGTAATTCTGCTTAGTATAATACGGTTACATAAACTTGTCAAAACTAGAAAGCACTGCACTCCAGTCGGAGTTCTGATGAAGCAAAACAGATAGTTGCATCAATTTCAAGCAAGGGCATTTGCTGAAACATTAGACGACTACTAATAATGCATAACGAGAATGTTGGGGAGGAAAGAGCGATCCTAGTTCCATACGCAAAAAGGTTGATTTGGACATGATCAAAATTTCTTATATTTGAGCCAATAGGAACCACTTAAAACAAAAGCCATAACATATATGTAAACAAATTGCAACAGTTTGACGTTTGTATGATCTTATATCATAATAATAGCTCAGAAAATTTGCAATGAGTTTAGAATTGGCACAAGTGAACATCAATTTTAACACAACTTGAACAGAAAATCAAGTAAAAAGCATGTTGACCAGAATATAATGCAGAAACTTCTACAGGAAAATAAGTTTAAGGGACCAAATGACCTACAAAATATTCCTCTGTGAGACAGACTCTTTATATTATAGTTATGAAAGCAAATAACTGATGGGAATCACAATAATTCAACAGCAAATGTGGTACAAACTACAAAGCTTGTCGGTAACAATATCATATCTTTTGCTTTTCTATTATTCTGGCCTTCACTACAGACCACACAAACTCAGTAGCTAAGTGACACAACTTCTTACCCAATGCATTTAAATCCAGTTCAAGGACAAGATCCTTGATCCTTCTAGATGTAAAACAGCTTGACTGTAAATGCAAGATACAATTACTGAACCACCACCATTCTAACCACCAAAAGTAGATACCTTATTAGATCATCAAGAGCAACTTCTGCCTCCAACTTGACCGGGTTGTTCTTATCAAGCAAAGAGGCAGCATTCTTTACAATCAACCGGAAAGTGCAAACCTGCATGGAAAAAATGTCTAATTAATTCACTGTTTCATTTACTCATAAATGAATGAGTTTAGGCATCTTTAAGATTTCAAAATCATGACTTTTTTTAAAAATTTTACAACAACTTTCCAAACAAAAAAGGAAGAAAGCAACAGTTACGCAAACCTCCACGCCTGTTTGAGACTGAAGTTGCACAAGCGAGCTCCTTTGCAGTGGCACGCAATCCCTCGAGGCCAAGTTCAGCAGCCGCCTCATCTCCTCAGAATTCACCGCTGTCGATTGCGAATCCGGTGCTGCCATCAACAATCAAACATCACAAACAGACTAGAAAAGATCAAACTTGATAAAAGAAAAGAGTAAGACCATTCAGCAGGCCGAAGGCGGAGCGGAGGGTGTTCCGCGAGGCTTCGATTGGAGCAAGAACGAACTTTGCGGACTTCTTCTTCTGTTCTTTTAGCCACTCCTTTGGCCCAGCTTCGGATTGTACACAAAAGATGAAACAATGGAAGCTCGAATTAGGAACATCTAACCCGGGGCTTGTGACAAGGGAGGAGGAAAGAGATGCGCACGAATGCCGATGGATAGGGCGGCGGCCGCGGAAGGGGCGGGGACGAGAGCGGGGAGGGCGAGCAGCAGAAGCGCGCTTCGACGAAGGGATTTAAGAGGACGAAGTGCTCCTTCTACCTCTTCTGCTACTGCTTCTTCCACCTCCAATGGGAGAGCAGATGGTCGAGAGGGAATCCGCCACGAAGGGTGTCGAGAGACGAGCATTTGGATAACTCCACCACCTATCGCGGCCGCCATCTCCCCGGTGCTTTCATCCTACGTTAGCACCCGAAAATATATAGAAAATCCGATAACAAACACGAATACGATCCGAAAATATTGGATATGGATCTTCGTTTTGGATCTCCTAAGTGGATCTGATACGGATCCGACCCGAGACAAAGCATCCAAGAGAAAATGCAGCTCGATCAACCTGATGGACGGTTATAAACGCATCACGGAACCGCCACGGCTGGTGCTCCGCAAAGGAGGAGACGGAAGCGTCTAACGCCGTGTGGGGGCGACGGAGCAGTATATTTACATCGCCGCTTCCATTTCCACACCTCCACGTCGGATCGGGCTGCGGCGCTCCTCTCCGTGTTAACCCCCTTCTCTCTTCTCCCGCTCTTCCAAGGCGGCGGAAATCTTTGCTCGACAAGCTCTCCAGACTTTTCGGGCGAGGCAAATCGGTACTATCTCATCTCCTTTCCTCGTCTCTAACCCCCATCTTTCTTAAGCCACATCCGTCCAAGACCTATCGAAAGAGGAACAAGGATGCCCTTGCTTTCGGTTTTGCTTGGTTGATACTATAGCTCTCGAATCATTTTGTTTCGGGAAATTTCTGTTCTGCGATCGATAAATTAACCAATGCTAAATTTTGAAGTAACCAATCGATAAAACATAGTGACTATTAGAAATTACTATCTCAAGATAATCGCAGAAATTATACAGTAGGTAGGGAACTGGGAGGGAACAAATCAAAAGAGAAGAGAAGAGGCATATAAAAGCTACTGGTCTCTCAAGACTTTTAACTTGTATTCCTCAACTCAAAATCAAGGAGAAGCAATTTTATGCCCCTCTTGCTCTTAACAAACCATCAATTACTTTATAGGCCTCCATCTATAAGAAAACTATGAGAAAAAGCTTTGTTTTTCTAGAGAAGTTCATGATCTAACAAAATTTGCTCTTTAGTTTTTCTTAGATACTTTTCTCAGTCAAGCTTTATCAGAAGGATCTTATCACCAATATAAATCAAAATAAAACTCTAGACCAAAATTATCCTCAAAACATATATGTGTGTGTGTGTGTATTTATGTACATTTGTATATATGTATGTACATGTGTATGTATTTTGTTATATTTATATATATACAGGGAGAGAGAGAGAGTGGAGACAGAATCTTATAGTCAGACTCACTCTAAGATCTCATGTTAACCTGTCCTGCATCACACCTTAAGGTTGACAAACCATTTTTCTGAGGATTCTGTTGTAGGATCTTGGACTTAGCGTCTACCGTCTATATGTATGAAGACGTTTCTGCAACAATGTTAATGCCGAAAAGAATCTGAAGATTCATTCTTTGAGTTAAAGAACACATTCCTGTTCATTTGCATGTATGCATTTCTAAGAAGATTCTTGAGTATTTGAGAACTTCATTTTATGCTGTTAAGCTGAACATGTTTTTATGAACCTAGCAATGTGATGAAGTGGGGTACTCTGCTTCAAAAATTAAGGTTGCCGACCCTCGGCATAATATCCATCTTCAAAATGCTGATCTTCAGAACCAAGCAAATTCTTTCTCAGAGAAAATAGTTAGAAGTTTGAGACAATATAAGTTTTGGCTGTATTTGATATGGACCCGAGGTGGATAGCAGGGAATAGGTTTAGCGAACCCAGTAAATAAGGCCCAATAGGTTTTGGCAGGCCAGCAAATCTGGTCAGATTTGGCTTGAGTCACTTGGTTTGATCAGATCTTTTAATGATTTGATCGAATCTAGGCTTGAGCTACTTTGGTTTGATCAAATCAAATAAAACAGTAAATCCTTGAGATGTCCCTGCATGTGCAACACCTTCACAGAAGACCTAATCTTCCTCTCCATCTCTCCTTGTTGCATTGAAAGCGGTCGATGATCGACTCTTGTGCACAAGGTCAACCCCAATGCAATGGCGCCTGCACTCTCGTGAATGGCAGCAACAACAGGCAGCAGTGCCTCGCCCCTTCCCTGGACGCTACCTTCCTCTCTTTCCCCTTGACCCTCTTGTGTCTCTCTCCTAGCGGTTCTCGACAAGAGACTATCAATCGACGATATAACCCCTTGAACTTTAGACTGTCGATCGACAATATAGCCCCCTGAACCTTGGTGCCTTTTAGAGCCTGGCACCTTTGACAATGCTGCTATTAAATTATGCATTCATTTCAATAAAATGTAATTATTATTTAAGAATATATGAGAGTTACTAAATCTTAACAAAAATGTTATATATAAGTACTATAAATATATATTATCTTAATTTTTTTTTATAAAATGTAGGATTTTATTATCTTAGGATCCAATCCTACCATCCAGGGTTGTGACCGACTTTATGACCTAGATAGGAAAGCGAGTATGACAATACTCTGCATGAATTTGTGTGATTTCATGGGTTTTATTCAAGGTTATTTTGCTCGGCATCTTTGCTTAAGCTTGTTGTTTCTTTTTCTGTTCTCTGAAAGCTTCATAAAGATTTCGGACTTACTTTCTCTCCTTCAATCATCCTCTTTTGCAGCTCGTTGTAATCAGTTTCTATACGTTCTTATCTCACTGTCAGCATAGTTTTAAGCGTCTTCATGTTTTGAATTCAAAGGCTGCACTGATCTATGTTTCTTTTGGTATCAAGTTAGTTTGGTCTCGTGTTACTGCCATCCTTGAAATTTTTGTTGTCTTTCCCTGGTTCAGGAGCTAGATATGAAATTCATTAGCAAGTTCAGATTTAAATAATGGATGTTGATTTTACTTGTATGGAAAGGATATTAAAATAATGGATTTTGGTTTCATTTGGGGTCACTTTCAGAAGCACATGCAATGTCTCTATCAACCTTATTCAGAAGAGTTGGTCTCAAAGATCTCGTTTCAAATGTTACCGTCTATAGTGGTGCTAGTGGTAATATTATCACCTTTATTTGTCAAAGGTGCCAACCTGCTTTTAGATATATATAATAGTTTATTCAGAGGTATCTGGAGGGGTGAGTTTGATCTTTCGACGTTGGGCCACAAAAAAGACTGCAGGGTCAACAAAGAATGGACGTGACTCACGGCCCAAGAACCTAGGTGTCAAGAAATTTGGTGGAGAGGTTACAAAGTTGAACTATACATGTTCAATCAATGAAACCTTTATTTCTCATTCCCTTTTTTCCCTTTACATTCTCGTTGTCTCCTGATGCTATGTTTTTGGTTGGATGTTATCGCAGAAGGTGATTCCTGGCAACATCATAGTTCGTCAACGAGGTACACGGTTCCATCCCGGGGACTATGTCGGAATGGGAAAGGATCACACACTATTTGCGCTAAAAGAAGGTCATGTTCGCTTTGAATGCCACAAGCTTAGTGGTCGGAAATGGGTGCATGTTGATCCAATTGATGGTCATGTTCTTCATCCCATCTATACAAATGCTGGCCTTAACGTTAATGCCGGAAGCCAGATGTGCTAGCGAAGCATTTAACCTGAGAGTAGGCAGTTGTTCGCTCTGGTCTTCAAGAGATTGCTGAAAGGGCAAAGTTAGAGAACTTTCTTTTAATCTGCCCCCTATTTGCTTTCAATACATTGACAGTGACTCCGAACGACCTAAGAAGGAAAATAAACAAACCCTATTGGACATACAGATTAATCAATACCTGTGTGTATAAAGAGTTTTGGACTCAATTCTCCATTCCTTTTTGGTTGGCAGAAGTCTCTCCTTGTGGGGATGTATAAAGTTTTCGGCCCTTTTTTTCCCCTCCCCCCTAACTGTTGAAGTAGGTTGGTGTGCTCAATTCATCTTCTTCGATTCAGCATTTTATTTCATAGTCTAAAATGTTTTGATAGCCATGTTGGTTTCTTGGAGTGTGCTTAGTTTACAGACTTTTAGTCGCGTGCATTTGAAGCTTAGGTAAAACAACAGTTCCGTATCAAATCTGAAATTAGTTTCTCAATTATGGCAATGATGTATGTGTACTGAAATCTTATTGCACCAAAGCAGCAACAGTTCCCAGAAACATGAAAGATGGCGGACAATGAGATGTTGGTCTCACTATCTATAGAGTGAAAAATTCAACAGTAATCGTTCGAATGATTTTAAACGAATAAAAATTGTACAATAAAAGAGAAAAAAAATTCTTTTTTATTCGAATGATTTTAAAAAGAATAAAAATAATGGTTAATAAAAATCGAAAAATATTTTTTTCACTTCGCGCCAGGTAGGGGTCGAACCTACGACTTTCTGCTTAGGAAACAGACGCTCTATCCACTGAGCTACAGGCGCTTTGTTGGTTATATCTTTATAAGATAACTAAAATGTACTCTAAATTCCTTTCGATTAAGGCCAATAAGTAAAGAATTTAGGATTTAATTCCATACCTCTAATCCCTTTCACTTCCCGATCGATGTGTAGAAGAAGACAAGACTCTCTCTCCCCTTTCATTCAGAAATGTGGATGGCAGGGTCGACAGACAGGCTTTAAACGCATGGCATTTGAATTCCTATATTCCCCTTACCTACCATATATATATATATATATATAGAGAGAGAGAGAGAGAGAGAGAGAGATAGATGTACTTTGTTGTATGCAAATAGGACTGATGTGTTGAACGTATCACCAGTAACTGTTTAGTTCTGCACCAAACAGTACACTCGTTTGCCCATCTCACGTTCTTGTCCTCAAAACAGACAAAGCGAACGATGCATTATTAGCCTCGATAGGTGATGGCAGAAGAAGCAGAGTCCAGCAACCAAAGCAGAAGAAGCATCATCTCCACCCTGGAAAAACCATGCGCCAGTCACCCAATTCACTTGATACCAATCTGGGGCTGCCCCCTCCCACTTTACCTACTACCATCAATCCACCAAGCTAAGGTTGAATCATAATATACATGGAAAGCAACTTGGTAGAACGTAAAGGACGATCGCTTACCTCTGATGACGGACACCAGCGATTCACTCTCGTTTCATTGCTTCTTCTTCATGTCATTGATGACGACGGAGGCAGCATTACGACCGGGTGCACCCATCACGCCACCTCCGGGGTGTGTTCCGCTCCCGCACAGGTACAGCCCTTTCACTGGTGTTCTGTAATCGGACCTGTGGGATGAAGAACATGAGTTGACCCGAAACCAGTAGTAACAAAAAGATTGCTTCCTGGTGATACTATCTTTGGCACAGAACTAGCATGTTAAAAGTGAGATTGAGCATACCATCCCTTGACAGGCCGCATCAGGAATATCGAGTCCAAACCCATGGCTCCATGGAAAATGTTTCCACCTGTTAAACATGTCTCCATGTAAAAAATATCCAATATTGGTGATATATGGGAAGAGTACCAGCGATCCAATCTTGGTACGTCTCCATGTAAAACAAATATAGATATTTCACTCCACCTGATTCACTCGCCAAAACATGCCAATTAATATGATCAACTGTGACTTACCGGTGAGTCCGAACTCCCTTTCAAGATCTGGAGGTGTCAACATGTCATAGCCGATAATGGACGAGCTGAACCCGGGTGCATATTCATCAATCAAGGAGAAACAACTTTGAGCAAATGCCTCCTGAAATTGGCAATGAGTATTAACAATTCAAGTAAAAGCTGAGCACCGATACTTCGACATTCATGAAAGATGCAAAAGAAGCATGCATGAGAAATACTTTTGTTTTGCAATATAGTTAGGAGACAGATACAACTCACTCTGATATTAGGATCTTGCCAGCTTCCTTTGGTAAGTTCATATGGCGTATATTGGATGAATAGATTAATCACATGTTGACCTAAAACATAAAATGTCTCCTGTGGTCATCAAGCTCCAAGGGAGTGGATATATTATGCCAAAGAGACATTAAAAAAATAATACAAATTCCAAATGCTCGATTCCTCAAAATCTGCTATATGATCCAAGAACAATTTCCTTTGAGCAAACAGGATTTGTGGTATAATGGGACTGGTGCATATGTCTCCAATTACTCCATATATGGGATAATGGGACTGCTATATGATTCCTCAAAATGGAATTTCTATTCTTTTAAACTTTATCCAACTAAATCATCTATATAGATCCAAATCAGCAGAGATGTAGTGCTGAGAGTATAAAGCAAGATCTTTTTTTTTTTTCAATCAAATCTAATACCATTGCTAACATAGATGCTTCTTGAGTGATTCTGAAGCCAGTACCTAGAATAATCAGATAACACAACATATTAAATAAATTATAGCCACAATTTTGTCATACCAGGTGGTGAAATGGTCCGGTCTAAGACAGAGGGGATCGTCATTTCAATTATTGGTCTTCTTGATGGTATACCATTCAAAGCATCCTTGCAAGCTATATCAATACTCTCCATGCTTGAACAAAATGCAGAAAATAAAGATTAATACTTGAATCATGACACACTGACTGATAATTAAATGAAAAAGCTGTTTGGCCAATCAGAGGAACCTCCTTAATATGTGTGCAATAATATAATGAAGCCTATCGACCACATCAGAGTAGATTAATCAGCTCAAACATCACCTAAACAAACAGCCTGGTATGACCTCTTTGGGACACAAATACAAATGTTTGTCTTCCTTATCCTAAAAGATGACAAATGAGATATTTTTCCAAGGAAATAGTTCTCTGTTAAGGTTTTACCTCTTGGAAATGGACCACAATGTACCCAAATAAGCAACATGATACAGGTGGTGAAAACATAATTGATTGTGTTCTTTGTTTGTAAGTTGATTGCTTACCTTCTTTGTGTACTGATGCAGAACATGAAGTCATTATGCATTATATAGTTCTTAAGTTGCAGAGTAATCAATTATACTTATCAGTACTTTATGCAGTTCCTACAATCAACAATATCATCAATTAATCACAAATGTGAAACAAACACTAATAAAGTATATTTGATGATTTTAATGGTTGGTAACTTGCTGTAAAATAAACACATGGTTCTAGACATTAGACCTAAAGGACCAGATTTTGACCATCTTCAGTAACAAGATCAGTTTCAATTTTCCAAAGGACATTAAATGTTTCTTGTGTAACAAGTCAAACTCCAGTTACTTGAATTCCTTTCATCCAATTCTTATCGAGAGTTCACCATCACAAATGCTGACCATATTACAGTTTGGAAAACCTTCACCAAACATGCTCGTCTTACAAGATGTGGTTTAGCTCGATATTTCAGAAGAGAAATTTCCCTTAAGTACAAGCTATAAGGTGCTTGACATAAATGATTCAATTCAAATGGAGATGTCCATCTTGATATGTTAAGAAAAAGCACAACTTAGTATGAGGCTAATGTGCGTGTTCTATCGATGTAGGAGACAAAAATAGGTCATCAACCAATTTGAATGGAAAAACAATTTTCTATTGTTAGCAACTCAGCGTACCTTTCACATCCAATGTGTATGGTACCCACATGTTGAGGACCTGGTTCAAGTACATGAGCATTACAACACCCAAACTGTGGCAACCTAGAAACGGCAAGGTTTATTTTTGTTGTTCCCTGTCCATCGAAATAGAGTATAAATGGAACTAAAATTTCAAGCAAGCTCAAGAGTTTTCCTAGATTTACCAAGTAATATTATTTAAAATCTAACACATATTGGTTAACTAAACAACAGGCCAAGCAAAAATAGTAAAAGGTTTAGGAATCCCAATAGAAATTACTGAAATAAAAGAATAGAAGATTACAATATGACTGCATTGAACACATCAAGTAAACCATAAGATAAAATTTTACTTTATCGTAACTCAATAGAAGAGACCAATAAACTTTTTGGTTCAAAATAAATCAAAAGCAAGGTTAATCATAGACTGATCACTGATGTGTACTGTGCTTTATTGCATGCAAACTGTTATTTGGCAATGCTGTAGTTAGAAAATATATAGTAGATGTGACTGTTGTATGCATACAACTGCATCATAAGTGAACTTGATCTTAACTTTAGAAGACAGAATAAAATGGTGTACCAATGCAGAATTTGGGAGGATCAATGTACACAACCTTACATTACATCTAAATATAAAAAGAGAAGTTTCTGTAAAATCTCGAATTTTGATGATGAGATCAATTGATGAATTTTAAAAAGCTAATGTCAAATAAGTGATACAGAAAATACTTTGACTAACGATTCGAACCGTCGTAGGGTAAAACATCAAGTTAGAGAATCAATCGATGTACTAGAAGATCAATGAACATCAAGCCGGAGGATTGATTAACGTGCCAAAAATAAAACATTATGCCGGAATATCGACCATCATATCAGGGGATCAGATGTCATGTTGATATATCAAAGGATAGAGCGATGCAACAAAGGATTAAATGAAATGCTACGAGATTCGACGACGTGCCAAAAGTTTCAACAATGTGCCAAAAGTCTTGGTTGAAGTCATCTTAGGCCGAATTTGGCTATCTTTGGGCGAGAATAAAGTCTACTTATTATGACAACTTGTGGCAATAAATGGGCTTGAATTTGGGTCGAACTTGGGCCTTTACTGGGCTAAACACATGGCCTAGCACTACTTAGGGGCAATGGTCCCACCAGCTCAGCCAATGGTACGACTTGAGTCAGCCAACAACATCGTTGGCACATTGTCAAAGTTGTTGGCGATTGTACTACCTTGGTCAATTTTTCTAGCCCTAGTCAAAAATAATGATGGTGGCATCATCCAAAGTCATCATTAGTAACGCCAATACCTGAAATTACAGTAACTTGATCATTTTGGTCCCACTTTTGAGGCCTTTTGTGCTATAAGTATTTTATTCGAGCTTGGCTGGTGGAGAATCCATGAGTTTGCAAAGTATACTAACTCTCTCTTTGAGCCTTTTGAGTTTCCTTCACCCTTTTTAATTATCTTTCTAAGTGGTAGGAGGTAAGACTAATTTGTAAAAGATTGTACAAGGTTTTCTTGAGTCTCGAAAAGGAATATGTTGTAAAAGCATAGCGAATGCCTCAAGGATAGAGGAATCAAAAGTGAACATAGAGCGGAAATACCAAACCAATATAAATCGTGTCTCTCTATCTCTGGATTCTATTTCTCACTTGTGTTTACCTACTGTCTTAAGTATGTTTCTGATACTTGCTTTTCTCGATTGAAATTCCAAGTTTGTTAAGACTTGCACACTGCCTTGATTCCCTCAACCCCTCTTAGTGTCATTAAGATCCTAATAGTTTCCATGACTCAAACATCTCCCAGGCTGCAAAGGACACAAATGAGCAACACTAGCATTGTACCAAGGTCGTCCTCTTTAGAAGACAAAATCTAAAAACATAGGTGAACTTGTCAACAAGATCTAAGGAAGGTTGTTCAACACTTGATAAAATGGAGCAAAATTTCTCACTATTTAGGGCACAAGTTAGATTTCTAGAAGCATGTCACAAAATTGAAATGAAGCAACAGAAATTAGTACAACTGCATGTTCAATGAGCTATTGCTAATTGCTAATTTTTAGAAAATTATTTGGCACTAAAGCTAGTAGAAACTTACCATAAACTTGAGTTCTAGGCTAGTGCTAAAGGTTTACTTCAATTGATAGTAGTACAGCAAGCAGAAACTCAGTCTTAAACTAATAATTACAAGCTATATCCTCTAAGCCTTCAAGAATAAAATTAAATTCTCAAGTATGAAAGTTTGGTGAATCAAATTTCAGTACAACAAAAATTGAAGCAAATCAATATTTCAAAGTCCATTGATCTTAGTTTGATTGATAGATAGGGCCTGGCCAATATATTGCATAGCACTGGCTGATCCAACAGTCTAGACAGGTAGAAATTTGGGCAAAAATATATGCTCTATTATAATTTATTTTTCTTTTTGTAATATTCATTTATTTTCTCCTCATCCCCTGATACCCTGATTTAGGAATCCCAACTCTGATTCCTTTTTTTTTTCCTTAATGGCTAATATCAGTGTTGGTCTTGATCTTTTCCAAAAAAAATTGACCTGAAATGATGAATTACTTAGTTTATGATTTTCATTGAACAATGTAACGATCATTATGACTAATCATGTATGAGATAACATAACACTGACAGGAGAATCTTACCGAGCTGTAGTCAATATTCTTGATAAGACGGAGAAAGTCTTCGGTTAGTATATTTGGAGGTACTAGTTCCTGGGTAAGGAAAAACATGAAAATAATATCCAATATTCCAGCAATGTAATTGCATGACAGTTGATATAGAGAATCATAAGTCATACCATAAAAGTCTTATATGGAGTTGCATTTGATAGAACAGATGATGAATGCACCTTTGTTCCATCAAGAAGTGCAACCTGCATGATTGCTTCAAAAGTTCATTGATACTCAAGGTTCTAATCAGATTAAAAGCAATCAAATTAGACAGGACTTACCCCTGTGGCCACTCCAGTATTCTCATCAATTATAATCTGATCAACCTATTTAACGGAACTAAAGGTTTAAAAACCAGAAATTATAAGGTTGCTCAATGAACCAGGTAATCATAATTGAACTCAAAGCTAGCTAAATAACAAGGAAAAATCAACCGTTATGTATATGGTACAGAGCACAAGTTACTTCAAACAAATAAATTAAAAGAGTTGATGGAATACTAACAAACCTGCATGAGTCACTAGTTATAGTGCCTAAACAAAGTAACACAATGATGATTGAACAAAGTATTTTCAGAATGCAATCGTAACGGCAAAGAACTGAAGGGGATTAATAAGAGTTACAAAAGTGGTTCAGGAGGAGTTACCTCTGCATTAGTCACAACATGCACACCTGCTTCACGAGCAGCATTACTTATAGCCAATGACACTGACCCCATTCCTCCTTCGACATACCTGAAACATTAACATTTATCTTAGAGAATAATACTTTTGGGAGACTGCAAGGTGCTTTAACTATATGGATTTGTTTGGTGAAGAAACAAAATGGAAGATGTTAATTTTCATACAAGTCCTGTGTTCCATTTGTTTGTAAGATATCAAGGTATAGCACTGTATCAATACACTTACATCAAAACTCAGATTGAAGGATTATACATAGTGAGACTTGCAAAATCAATTAAGCTTGACATGCCGCAAATTAGTTTATGCATCTAAGAAAAACAAATCATAGAAAGGAGGTAGAAACATACGACCAAACACCACGTTCTCCGTCAGTCTCGCCCATTACATGATGTAGTAAAACATATCCAGAGCCTGGTGTATGAACACTTGCCTGCAGCAAAATTTTCATAGGCTAACATACTCCATGAGCTTCAAGAGAAACAGACACGCAGTGAGAAAGTATTTGAAGACTAACAATTGCATCAAGCAGATTTAGTCAAAGAAAGACACAACAATGTCCTGTAACAAATAGTAGGATAGAAGCATCAATACTAATTAATACTGACAGTAATTAATCAAGTAAATTCCCAAATCTAACTATTGCATATCAACTAACATGCTGATCGTAGACCAAATCCTGCTATCAGCTGACAGAAGAAACAATAAAATGGATAACTCTTCATTCCTGTCCTATTCAAAGTGTGAATGTTATAGGTAAAATTGTTGAACCACTCGACCACATGACATCTAATATTTTAATTTGCAGCAATACATTATTGGCAGCTATCAGCCTAAATTTCTCTCAGCAATCCCACTAACCATATTGTATTCCTTCCACAATGCACACACCCTCAATTTGTATTTATGGCCATAAAGCATCTAATACTGCATCAAGCCTTACATAAACAATACATAAAAATAGAAGGCAACAACTACATTCACAAAATTTAGACCTCCAAAACACTTCTTTCCTACAATTTAATGTATCCATCACAAACTAGAAAAACAATTTTAATTCCATCATATTATTTACTACAGATGAAATTAATGGTCCCTGATCTGAATTGGATTATGTACTTATGTTCTGCTTCTCCTTGACACGTTATCTTTTAATTTCTTCATAACTGCGTACTAGCCTTAGAACAACAACACCAATATTTTCTTCTGCTGCACTGTCTTGAGCCTCAGATACCTAGTTTTATTTATTGCCACTACAAGTGTTATCCCACTTGCAACTCTAGCACATGGAATTGTATTCTTCAGGAAAAAAGACAGTAATCTTTCTTGTCTCAAATTCCAAAGAATCATTTTGTGAAACAGAAAGAAAATTGTCAACATTAATCAACAAACATACTAAAAGATGTTCTTACCATAGATCCAATGACAGCATCCGTAGCCAGTGTTGCCTTCAATACCTCTGTCTGCAAGAAAGTTAAATGATAAGATCATCATTGTTACCTCAAAATACTCACTTGTAAACATGTGACAGCAATTTGTATAAGAAACAAACAAGTTGTATTACAATAAGTGATATTAGTTAAAAAATTTCTGAATTTTGTGTCCTGATAGAATTAATGAAAGCATAATTTTACATTATAAAAACATCAAGTCAACCTAAAATCATTCTTTCATCAAGTAAATGCCTAGCAGCAGTAGAAGAGTTGATCATTCATGTTTACTTCCTGAAATCCAATGGTTTTTCTAAAACTCCTCTGGCAAAGTAATTTTAGAGAAATTATGATAGATAAGATCTCAAACCAGGGAATCTTCTTTGCTCATGCATTCCTGTCATTTGGTTAATTTAAGTAAATGCCTAGCAGCAGCAGAAGAGTTGATCTCTCATTCTTATTTCTCAAAATTCAATGGTTGTTCTAAAACTCCTCTGGAAAAATGACTTTGAAAAAATTATGCTATCTCAAACCAGGGAATCTTATATCTATTGTCAAGTAACTCTATTTTCAGATTTTATAACCCTCGGTGAGCTACAAGCTACGAAACATATTATGAAATGACTATATACTTATGTTCGTTTATAGAAGCTCAAAAATTGTCCGTAGGAATTCCACAAATGAGCATTTTCAAGTAACTGTCTCAACTCTCGACCAAAGCTGACTTTCTTTGATTGTTTTGACTAAGTTCCAAATATGGCTGGTGGCCTAGTGCAATTTGTATCTGGCACTCCAGTTAATTTGCAGTAATATGAGTGCATCATAGCCAGATGCCAGTATGACTTCCTCACACTGGCACATGAGCACAGAAAACTTTGGTAGTCTTGGGTTTCAAAGACCATCTAGCTCAGTGTATCAAAATCTGGTTATCAAAATGTTATAAAGATTCTTGGACATACTGAGTTGTGATCAAATTCTTGCAACCAATAGAAAGGGTTCCATAAAAAAACAAAAACCAAATTTCTAGACCAAAATCTACATGTTCAAATTCTCGAAAGGCATGTGGACAAATATTATGAAAAACACTGATTTGCTTGAAAAGGTTGTAAATACAAAAAAGCACACTATCTAATGCAGAAGCTTTTAAAAGTTGTTCATATTTCTAGTCATATGTAATTATACACAAGAAACACATGGGAACAGCTAATAAAATTCAACTTTTTTCTATCGATTCATTACCAAAGTATTGGTCCAGAGCTACCAATTTTGCAGAATAAAATATTACTCAAAATATCCTCACTTAAACTTATATATTAAGAGTGATGTATTTATAGCATGACCCATGAGTTTAGACCTTGTAAGAGGGACAGATAATATTAATTGTTGAACTACATAACTGGTACAAAAGATGGGTAAAGAGAACAACCTCAAACCAATTATTCAAAACCTTTGATGCTGGAGAAAGCAAAAGATCCACGAAATCCCTATCACAAGCAATAAACAGCAGTTAACATCAGTACAGCACAACTACAGTAGCAAAAACAAACAGTATATCCAAAGTTATGTCTAAATTACATTCAGAAAATAGATCGATAGTGCAAAGTAAAGACAAAAACTTACAACATGTCCTTTTGTCCTAATGTGACAGTTTGTCGGAGAATATGACCCCAGAATGTGGATTTTCGTAATTTATCCTTCGCCTGAAATAGTAGGGATGCAACATCGTGCCTAACTTCTGGAGTTGGTGATTCCAGAAGATAATCCATAAATTCACAGAATTTCTTTAGTTGCTCTTCATATCTGCAAAACAGGACATCTTTATTGCTAAACTATTAGGTGCTAACAGACATATTGTGATTAAATCCTAATCAAGTAAATAGTCCCACTACCAACAAGAAACTTCTGTGTTTTTTGTATTTTAACGAAGAGACTGATAATGCCTTGACCATATGCAAGTAGTGGGAGCCTCACTTGAACTAAAAATTTATGACTCCAACACTTCACGATTGTTATATGGAATACAAAACTATGAAATTGAACAGATGGATCATAGGAAATATATGTCTTACATAGTGTTCACACTCAAAATCATGCACAACTAGTAAATGTTTTTGTTAATGACCACTCCAATTTGCTTCCACAGTGCATATGCTACACAGGATTCTTGGTCCATAAGGTTCTTAAATATTTGCATAATACTACTGTCAAATTCAAAAATTTCAGGCAATCTATGTTTGCTTGAATATGTGAATTTACCATCACATCAGTTCACTGTATTTCAGGTTCTTGCTGCCATATGTGAGTTTATCATTGCATTAATTCACTGTATTTCCACTTGAATTCTGTATTCCTACAAAGTACATGAGTGAACAACATATAAAACCCTAAATGAAAAGTATACTCCCAGTTTATTAGGATGGAAAAAATAACAAAGTAAAATAGGTTAAAGTTCATATGATTTTCTATGTATGTGAAGGTATAGTGATGTGATTTTCTATGTATGTACTATGTATTGCTATAGTTTATGTAGGTTCATATGTCCTGATGTAAAATGTTGAGAGCTACAGGATACAAGATCTTTGTAGATACACAACATGTGATATTAGCACAGTCAACATATATTCTAACAGTTTCATCTCTTGTACACCTCTCATGAGTATCCCTTGGATTCCAACTTTTACTAAACGTCCTCTCCAGAGTCCGGACCTTTCTGTAGCTAAAAATACACCAGTTATGCTGCTAATATTTGGGGTTCATGAGGCAGTTGTGTTTCAAAAGTGCAGAAAGAAACATATGTCGAGGGAATTTGATTGAGTATATGTTTTGCCGCCTCAAGCTACGTTCTCGAGACATTATCTGGTAAAAGCCATTGCTGCCGTTTGGTTATAGATCTGCGAAAGGTTTTAACGGAGAGACGAAAGGAAATCACCACCTTGGAAAAGCCAATGCGTCCTTCTTGGAGAACTTAGCAATCTCCGAATGGTTCAAACCGGCATCGGGGCCCAAAAGAAGGTACCGCCCATCGAGACAGGGGGTGAAGGACGAAGGGATCCTCCGAAGAAGCTTCAGACCGTGCCTCGCCAACTCCAATTCCCTTCAGCGACATCAAGAAAGAGATCAAGAAATGAACAAGGGATTCGGAGTTGGGGGGATGCGAGGAGGATACCGGATGACGGAAGGGCGGAGAAGGCTCTGGAGGTAGCTGCAGCGGGAGAAGCGGAATCCGGGGACGATCTCCTCGGTGACGGCTGCGCCACCGAGGACGTGGCGCCTCTCGAGGACGGCGACGGAGAGGCCGGCGCGAGCGAGGTAGGCGGCGGCGGTGAGGCCGTTGTGGCCGCCGCCGACCACGACGGCGTCCCACTTCTTGTTCAAAGAGGCCGCGGAGGAGGAGGACGAGGAGAACGTCCTGCCCTTACCCCATGAAGCGACCGCCCCTCTCATCGGCCCCATTGCTCCCCTTCTGATCTCGGCTCCCACTGGAAACAGTCGAAAGCGACGGCACGGAGTCTATAGCACCATCATTTAAATATTAATATTTATATATATGACATGTGATCGAGGCATTTATATTGCTGCCTCATTGTCTAGTGGTTAGTACATTGTCCTTTTGAGTCCATCGACCGAGTTCGAGTGTTGGTGGGACCTTTTTTTTTTATTTAAGGACTTTTTTTATACTTGAATATGCAATCTCTCTTTCATTGGTCGTTTAAATACTTTCTCTACGTATAGAGAGAGGTTCAGAAGTGGATCATTTATTTTATTTTATTTCCTTTTGGAAAAGGGTTTGTTTGTAATCTTCTATTGTTCCTAAAATCAAATAAAGAGTATCTTTTTTAAGAAAATAAATATATATTTTTTCAATTTATTTGTTTATTAATAATGTTTCATATAATTTGGTTCTCCATTTGACTTTCATCATAATTTTTCTTTTAAAAAAGATACTTTAAATTTTAATAATTCAGAACAATCTGTGCAGCTTTCAAATCGGTTACATAAAATAAAAGGATTACCTATTAAAATTCAATCCATCAAAAAGAGTCATTTATTTCTATAATAAAATTAAATTTGGATTACCTACTAAGATTCAATGTTTGAGAATACATTTGAAATGTGTATTGAAGGCTCACATCAATTCATATGACAAATGTTCAATTAATGACTCCACTTGAACGTGATCACATCCACCTCCTTTGGATCTTCACCCAAGACTAAATTGTACAATATCCAAATTGAAACAGCAAACTTTTAGTGATTTGTATTATATTTTTATCTTAAGATTTTAGAAATTATTAACCTATCTAGAGTTGATAAAACTAAGTCTGAGTTAATAAAACTACAACTCTTAATACTTAAATTTTTATATTCAATATATTTATTTTTAAAATAATATTTCATTAAATTGTGTGATATATTATACCTGCTAATAAAAGGTCAACATACATTAAATTATGCACATAATGTTGTAGTTATTCAGACGGTAGATTTGAAGATGTCAAGTTACACAAGAAATTATGCAATTCTGTCTATATATGATGCAATTTGAACAATATAAAGACAAGCTTTACAAATATATACTCATTTCCATGTCAATATCTATTAACAATAGAACCAACAACAACCTGCTGTCAACCTGGTCATATGAAACATAGGCCAGTAAAATACAGCAACTATCCAGATACATTAATTTTTAGCCATTAACAGCTGTTTGAGAACCAGCAATGTGCTACTCTTACAGCCTATTTGTGGTGTGGGTAGTCCACTAACAGGAGGCCTTACTCATGCCCGTGATTCATTTATCTTCATTTGACTGCGAGCATTTCCCAGTGATAGAATCAGCAAAGTACTCAACTGAAACATTTGTGCCAAACATAGCATGTTAGTGCTTTCTTGAGCTTGAACGCAACTTTGCGATAATACATATTTTCATCCTAATTTATAGTCCTAAGATATCGTAATGACATGCACGCAGCTTCCTCTTGTCTCATAAATCGGATGTTAGATATAAATATTTAAGCGATCAAGTTCAAAAAGAATGAGATTGTTTGTTTACCTAAATCATCCTGGTCCGGGGAGTCGAGCAATATGTCTGAGTCAGATGGCAGGAATGGAGAGCCAGAGTAGCCACCCAAAGCTCCAAAATCTTCCATGAATCAAACAACACTAACATGTTAATATAAGGAGGAAAGATAGCAGTTGGTATGGGGTGAGCCTCAGTAATCAGTTAAAAAAGTCTAGTAAGAGTAGATTTAGGTTTTTTGGTTGTAAGTCTAGTGATGAATATTTATTCTATAATTTAATTATATCAATATCTCAGGATGTACCTTACACAATTTTTCTTGTCATTTCAGAATTTACAAAATATTTCAGTTTTAAAAATTTCACAGTTTTGGTGGTTTCAGTCATTCTGACCATTTTGGATAAGTTTCAATAGTTATAGCCAATCCAAATCTGGATTAACAGTTTAAATAACAAAGGACTCAGCAAAAAGTATATTTTAATGAAATTTTGATGAATCAAGATAGGTTTGGTGCTTTCGAGTTAGCAGCAGTTTCAGTCAATCCAGAAAACTCAAATTAATCTGAAATAGTTGATGTAAAATTACAACAGCATAAGATGAGTTTACCAAAAAAGTAAAAGCAAACATAGAGGTGCAGGTATGGATGTCTGAACACAAATGCATTACCAATAACGATCATCCAAAATATGAATGGATGCCAACCTAAAAGCCACATCAATCAGTTCTAATGCTTTTTCAACATCTACTATCTTAAATGAATACCTCTGCTGTTAACCCCTAAGATAATGGCACAAATTTAAATGGCACATCATTGGACACGAGCTATGTTATAACTTTTTTGGATCGATAGCAGTTTAATTTATTTATGTGGCCAAAGGATTTTGAACAAAAAGGAAAAAATAGTAAGATATCATACTTTGTACAACCAATAAGTATTTAGAAGTTAATCCAGTGCTAAACATGACTTTGAGGAAGGGAAAGGTGGAGATCATACTTTGTACAACCAATATGTGTTTAGAAGTTCATCCAGTGCAAAACATGACTTCGAGGAAGAGAAAGTGGAGAGAAAATTACATGTAGAATCATTTAATTCTGTATGCTAGCATTTAGTAACAAAGCACCCAATGAAAAATCAAATTCTAGTTCAGATCCTCTGTTTCAGTTTCAAGTACTTCTTGAACCAAGATCTTTCATTTCAATTTTCCCATATGAAAACCCATAGAACATTGACCAGAACTGCCATTGATTAAATACTTGATAACCTATATCATTGATAAATTCAAGTTCTTTAATCTAAATAATATGTAAATACGAAATAATTTAGACATTTAATTTTTATCAATTAGGTTTTTCCTATGTGCTCTTTGTTCCTCCTCAATAGTCAGCAATACCTCATGCTTAGCAGTGTTTTTATATTGCATTTGAGTCTCAAAATATTATTATCAAAATACGAATTCTCCTGTAAGGACAGAAATTATAGCATTTTACACTCAAGGAACAGAAACGTTACCTCCTAAATTTGTCATGTCTGCTGTTAGATCTGAAAGACTGAAGTTCCAAAGCTGTCCTAATGACCTGATTGAGTCTCTTGAGGACGTAACACCATCTGCACCTAGTTGCAATCCTCCGGTATTGAAAACATCAGATGTGAAGGTTGTATCGATGGCTGATGCATCCATTCCCATAGTTATCTCAGACGGAGTGAATGAAAATTGATTGCTTTCTACTGATGCAGAAGTCACAGCCATCTCTGATATGGGTGACATTGTACTGCATTGAGGTGCTAAAGGAGCTGCTTCAGATGTGTCACTGTCCATCACAATGATTCAGAAGTGGAGAGATTTAAAAATAAGACTGCAAATATAAAACAAAAGAACACATATGGCTGTGATTTATTTTGACATGATCAAATTTGAAAGTGGCCTTATGTTGAAGCCTGAAGGATCATGTGTTGGATATCAGTAACAGAGATGATAACAAGTCCTTGATGCTAAGAAAGGATGGCCATAAAGTCTGTAGACATTTTCTAGAATTATATATTAAACCTGTGATGCTACTTATGATTAAGCCAAGTTTCAGTTCAAATACCAATGTAATAGGTTTATGTTTAAGTCAGTGGTCAGCAACATGGATAGATGCATTTCTTGGCATCAATTTCTATTATAAATAACACACACTAGCAGTGAAAAAGTATTTATTGTTTAATCAAAGTTTCTTCTTTTTTATATAAAAGAGTGAGGGCAGACATACCATCATTTTATTATAAATGAATGGAAGAAAAGCATGACTTCACCTCTGGTGAAATCATAGAAGAATTAAAAAATTGTCTCCTTAAAATTTACCTCTTCATTAAAATATTACAATATTTCATCCATAAAAGTCCATGAGTTGAAGGGTAGATTTTATTGCATCCCAAGAGGCAGAATCAAAAGCTTTCTCAATGTCAAACTTAATTAGAATAATTTGATATTTGCTTTGGAAGTAGTCATAGTATGGACAAGTTCACTAGCATTCTTTCACTAGCTAAGATAAAAACATCCTGTAAGTAAAAATAATTCAACAAGCTAGATCAGTCTGAATCTTTCTTAAAGGTGCTAAAACTCATCACTTCTACTTTTCTCTTATAAGTACCATATACATGAACAAATTAACTTCAAATCTCATGCTATATCCATGGAAGGAAAGACAACTAAAGTTTTTCTTTTCTTTTCTTTTCTTTTCTTCTTTTTCTTGTTCATGAGACTTAATTAAGTTTTAGGTTTAAATGCTTAATGCTGGACAAATTGGAATTTTCCTTGCCTACTCCCTGTTTCTTTAAAACCATAAGAATTATATAAAGTACTGATAAATCCTATAAAACTAGAAAAAAGCCCTTACTCATTTCCAGTATTCATGCGGATGGGATGGGAACTGCCTGGAGCAGGAATTCCATTGACTACATGATAGCTGGACAATCCACAAGCCATAGGATCAACATGAAGCTGACCTGTAGTTGGAATCTGAGGCTGAAGAACTGGGTACCCCATAGGTAAATTGTTAACTGCACTGAGGAGAGGTTGACATTGAATAAGATTGATAAGAGTGAGAGAGACTCTGTGTTTATTTTTATTTTGGATTATTGCATAAAGACAAGATGGTTTCTCAAGACAAGCATATCTGTATAATTTTGTCAACAAAAACATGAAGCTATGAAATTACAGAACTGTCCCATAAATAGGTAGTTTGTTATAGTAAGAGCACATATCATCATAATCGAGTCAGATTGTTAGTGGACTTTACCAGACAATTGATTTCTTAACAAAAATTTGGACATGGAATTTTACAAACAGAAACATAAATTTTCATTGAGCTGATATGGAAGTAATTACGTTTTCACTGATAGAACAAGATTCAGCTTTAAACAAAGTAGTTGTCAAATATGTATATATCACTATTCACTAATTTATATACAAGATTATAGTGTGGTTTCACGGTTTCACTAGTAGTTGTACTTTCTTACTTCAATTGAAGATGGTCCTGCCCTAAAATTTTTAGCTTCTGATTTTATTCTACAGCTCCAGTTTGTCAATTATCCCTAGTCCGTTTATTTCACCAATTTATGATTGTCAGGAGTTATGGTTAGCATCTATAACATTTTGAACAGCTAGTAGCATCGAAAGTTCCAAGTTTTTTTATGCCTGATACTGTCAGCAAGATGAATAATAAGCCACTAAATTCATAGCTTCAAAAACCTAATTTATTTATTTTTTAATTGCTAATAACTTTTCAGGGTCTGTAGTGAAAGAAATCACCATGCACTGGATGAATTCCATTTTGCATTGGGACCAGTGGAACTTTAAAAGGGATAGGATACTTCATCAGATGGTATTGGTGCTCCAACAACTGATTAAACAAAATAATTTGTTTCTTCAGCTTTAGCCTTATGTAGTAAGCTCTGAAGAATTCAGGGTTCTCTTCTTCTAGTTTCTGCCACACTGCAAAAATTAAAATAGTACGTCAGACCAAATATATTTCCGATGAAAGCTAGGATGCATAACGATATAATTAGCTTTAATTGACATAAGCGTACATTGAGATGCAAGGGTTCACTAGAAATGATTGAGCAAGAGATACGTACATCTACAAAAATTAGGAACAGCCTTTATTGTGGATAAAATGAGGAATAAATTGGTATGAACATTTCCAAAGGTGTATTACAGAAGCACTTATTGGACACAATTTATGAATAATAGTGCAATGAAAGGTATAAGAAGGTCTAAGAAAACTTTATTAGGAACAAAAATAGAGATATGATAGTATTGCTATCAACAGGGCTTTGTGACAGGAAAAAAAAAAGATTCACTAATTTCAACCTTTATATTTGAGGCTTGATGTTTTACAATTATGAATATCACATTTAATTGCAAACATAAGCTTGCCGAACAAGTCTGACCATTTTCAAATTCAACTAAAGTTATACAACCCATTGAATATATCTTTGAGAACAAATTTGAAGGAAAAAACCCTTCAATGAATTTTTTTTTTATAATCCCCCTAAACACGAATGTATTTGTTCAGATTTTGTCACTAGATAAAGAAATGTACAAAAAGGACAAACAACATAGCTAGGTTCGTCATACTACAGCGTACCACTCGGTACAGGCAGTATGTACCGGTTCGACAGGAGACCTGTACAAGTGGCACATTAGCATGTCTCCCATGTACCGTATGTCGATATGTTTGATATGACTCGATACAGCTCGGTACGTACCGTACCAATAGCTAGTCAGTATATCGGTATGGACCAATACGGCGAACCATGCAACATAGTATTGTAACATGATAATGCATAAGATAAGTAGCAAATTTCCAAAATCAAAACTCACCAAGTGCAGTAAAACCAGGTTCTATCCTAGCTCGGTTAGACAAGGTCCTAACCACCTCCCCTTTGTTCATATACAGTTGCAGACAGCGTTCTATCAGATTTTGGACCTGCAAGTGAATGAATAGTTATAAGGAATGAGTAGGTAAAATAACATATTGAAAAAGACTTTGGGTTACTGTTTCAACTATCTGTATATATATATATATATATATATATTGGCGATAGTAATAGCCAGATGTCTTACAAGTTCAATGTCTGCATGAGAAACCTTTTTGCTTTTACTATCTGCAAAGGTTGATGAACCTGGATCTTGTCCTGAGGCCTCAGTAACTAAAGTATTTTGATGGTTATTTCGTATGTCATGTGAATTTTGGACCTGCAAGTGAATGAATAGTTATAAGGAATGAGTAGGTAAAATAACATATTGAAAAAGACTTTGGGTTACTGTTTCAACTATCTGTATATATATATATATATATATATATTGGCGATAGTAATAGCCAGATGTCTTACAAGTTCAATGTCTGCATGAGAAACCTTTTTGCTTTTACTATCTGCAAAGGTTGATGAACCTGGATCTTGTCCTGAGGCCTCAGTAACTAAAGTATTTTGATGGTTATTTCGTATGTCATGTGAATCCTGTGACAATGGTTGCATTTCTGCTACCATCTGCGGGTCCTGCAGAATTTTAACTCCTTTTACATAGGTAAAAATTGTTTAGTGACTAGAGAAAGAACAAGTGATATGTTTGTATATACTTACATAATTCAGCCCAGATGCACAACAAAGAGATATTTCTCATGGTTTACATGAATTTTAACAACTGTAAATAGGAACAGTTTAACAAAAAAGTTTCAATGTTTAATCACAGTAGCCACTTCTCAGTTGGTGGAGCAGCTAGATATAAAGGCTAGAAACATGACCACACGGTATACAAGGATAATAATAGACTCAACTATTGAGAAGCATGGCTACAGAGTGTATATGGATAAATAAGAAAGTTACACATGATAAATAATCAAGGTTGTGTCATACTGCGTGTATCACAAGTGACAAGATTCTCACCTGTGAGGTTGCCATCTCAGTTCATTGCATTCGTTCTACTCAGTCCATCTGATTCACTGGTACAGACATGATAAATATGTATGCCACTCTAGCAAATTCTCCATAACTTGACATGTTCCAAATAGGTAATGCATTTCTCCTGAAAGTGCATTATGTCAGTACAGCTATGGTATTTTCACAAGCCAAAAGGCAAACAGTATGCTTGGACCAAAAGAAATCATACACATCATGTAAGCACACAAATTGTTTAGATGTCAAAATCATTGCAGTGGAATGGGACAGCAGATAACCATCTTTGGTTAGAGAATAATAACAGGGCGACTAACGAAGGCCATAACCATAAAGCAAGACCAAATTACCAGAATAGCAATACACAGTGCCGAGAATCGGTATCTCAATTAAATTATTTTCACCCCTTACCAGAACATATTCCCACTTTTTGAGTAAATCCAATGCTAAAATTGATTTTTTTTCTCAAATTTGACAGTGTTTTCAAGTGACCAAGTGAGGTCTTCTCACGAGCAGTCTTTCTCTTGAAAGCTACAAATGTATGAGCTTGGTGACACTTAGATGAAAGACTCCAATTTCCTTGATAAGGAATCATACTAAACAGGTTGTAATTGATGACAAGTGACCCAAGAATGAGCTTGATGAAAATTATTACCGTACTATCGATAAAATTTACCAGGCATTAGAGAAAGCAACTTCTCAACATCAAACCCAAGCTTGAAACGAGGAGGTTCCAATCAAAATTTCCAGCACAATATACTGGATTTTTTATTAGGATGGAAGACTGAAAGGGAAGTAAATCTCAGGCATGAGTAAAAGCTTATACTCCACAAGAAACAATGACCTGTTTATTCCACCGCACCGATGAAATCTTGCCAGACCAAAACCATTAAAGCTGAGCAGCAAAGAATAAAAAGAGGGGGGGAAAGAAACTCCAGGGTGAAAAATCTAAACTTTGGAAGGGGGAACACTTCATGAATATCTCATCTACCGAAAACAACATCATTATTGATGAATTAAACGCAGAACAAAATATGTTCAGACCACGGGCCAGCATAAGAACGGTACTGCAATTCGTTTCTTCGCCCAAAAAGCACGGGCATAAAGACGCAAGATTTGAAAGAACTCCACCAAATTCAAACGCAGATTTCAAATGATTCCCACGAATCCAAGCTTACCATGGTTCGAGGACAGACGACCGATAAAAGAGACCGAAGGAGAAGCAGCAGCAGCAGAAAGCGAGAGAAGAAGAGGATAGAAGAGACCGAAGGAGAAGAAGAAGAAGCAGCAGCAGCAGAAAGGGAGAGGTGAAAAGGAATCGACACCAAAACCGTCGACGCCGCTCTTTCTTCCCGTAAATATATAGCCATCGTCTAATGATTTTTACATATTAACCCTTAATAAGATTAGTTTTCCACAACGTATCCCAAACGCCAATAACAAGCCGTTGTTTCAAACCCATATAAAGGGGGTCGAACAAAATTATAGTCTCAACAAGGACGTCAGTGAAAGATGGCCAAGACGACGACCGATCGGCGAGGTCACGGGGATTTGGTGAGATGGAGGCATTGATGATAACGGCGGTCTCAGCGTGAGAAGTCGCCGCTTTTGTTCATGCGATCGGAAGTCCATTTATCGGATTTGGGGCTCCTACTTTGTCTTCCTTCTTATCGTTAATTAGTCAAACCTTACGTTGGCCTGAGTAGGACTAATTAATGCTCCCTCCTCTATACCGCAAGGCTGGAGGAGGAGGAACGCAATCCGTCTCTCACAATCCTGATCACTATTCTTATCCGATTTAAGGATCGAAAGTAAGTATACATGTATTGGATTCCTTACAAGTTGAAGTTCCAAATTCTAGTTTTGTTTCTGTTCATATTGATCAGACATAGACCTTCTTTCTCGTCGAGAAGACAACCTTTGTTGGTCGTCAGAATCCAAACACGGATTTGTTGTGTGTCAGCTGTCACGTCCGACGGTGGGAGGAAAACTTCACCTCCCACACGAAAGTTACCTCTCCAAATTGAGGTGGACTAAGCATGTCGTCTCTCGTGGTCGACACAAGATCCGCGGTCGATCCTGGTTCTCCCATAAATATCTTTCCAGGATTCGATGTCTCCTTGTGGGCGCAGCGTGATTGATATGAAGCTTTGACGTTGAGTTCTGTTCCAAGACAAACTTAGGTGTGAGAACGACGTTGACCAAAAGAAGAAGAAGCTCACAGAAGAAAAGATCCCATTCGAGACGGGCCAAAAGAATTAGGTCAGCAATCTGCATCGAGACTGATCGATTTCACCACCTTAAAGTCCTGTGGATTTAGTCCAAATCCACGCACAGAATCGGAGATGCTAACATAATCGACTGACTTCGTGTATGCTCCGCAGGATATCTCCGTTTGATCTGAAACAGAGGAGTTTAGAACGAAGAAAGGGTTGTGGTGGTGCAAAGAGCAGTCTCGTAGATGGAATCCGTGCCCACGTTGTACGATACACATCACACTGCAGCATCGACAAGCCCATCCATCAATCACCACCTCGAAAGGTCTCCATCAGTTGTTGTTGTTGCTGCTGCTGCTGCTGTGCAGAGGCAATGATGGAGCTCTCCACATGATGCACAGGGAGCGCTCTCGCAGCAAACACCACGAGAGATGGGGGCTACAGTCCGGCCAGGATGTAGTGTGCAGTCGCAGGGAACTTTCCAAGTGGTGACCTTTTAACACTTGCACGAACTGTGAGAGGAGACAGACGTGAATGCAGTGTAGCAGTCTGAAGTTGATGCTTGTGGAACGAAGGAACTCAGAGGTGTCACTCTTTTGGCAGTGGAAAGGGGAGCAGTGGGGTGAGATGGCCAAGCAATTGTAGGAGACAGGAGAGGGTTGAGAGGGGGACAGAGCATGGCCACAGACACATGGCCTTCACAGTGTGGTTTCATGGAGAACAGCCAGCCATGGCCACACAAGGTTGTATGTATGTATGTATCCATGGTAGGTGAAGTGATCTGTTCAAGTGGTACATTGCCATAAGAGTAAGCTTTCATGGATTGACAGTTGCCATGCGAAAGAGTAGTAATAAACAATGTATCAAATCTTTTTCAATAGCCAAAGTTGAGGATCCATATAATAATAATATTATGGCTTGTTATTATTATTATTATTATTGACATTATTTTTTTACTTTTTTTTTAATTTTTATGACAAACACCAATAAAATTATAATAATGATTAGTTCAAAAGATCCATATACAAAGATAAAAGATAAAAACTGACGCAACTTGACTCATTAAGAAATTTATTTTTGATAGTCAAAATCTAAACTCATTATATTTATTTTAGTTCGTTAGATACATAGACTAAATTTGTATATGACAAATTGTTTATATGCTGGGAAGAGTAAAAAGTGAAGACAAGATTTGATTTGAAGATCTTATTATCAAGTAATCAAAATTTTTAGGACTAATTGATATCCAATAAAGTATATATACTAATAAAACATGATAGAAGATCATGGTAGAGACAAACGAAATATCTTTGTTTTCTCATATCCAAAATCAATGTATCATTTGAAGATCAATCACAAATTTGAAAAGCTAATCTGATTACATTATTTTAGTGATTGATTAAGAAAATTTTCTCCCTCAAAATCTATATAAATAATCATAGTATATTTCTCGATTCTACGTATAAGTATATTAGATACTAAACTAAACTCCTATGCTGCCAACCCACCTATCTTCATATTCAGCTTGAATTAGTAAGCCTAATATCCACAAGAAGAATTTACAGAGCTAAAATAATATAAGCTATAATCAATTAAACCCATATAGCTGGAATTATCTCTCTCTCTCTGATATATATATATATATATATATTGAAGGCCTTTTTTTTTTTTGCATGCTCATCTCAATCCAGTTTAAATTATGTCTCTCTATGGTAGATAATGTTATCATTTAATATGTGCATGTGACTCCTGCACATATTCTATATCTCCTCACACATCATGCAGTCAGCCTTGCAGCCTTACCAACCATTTCCACCACTTTAAGAGCTTTGAACTGGTCATGGAAATTGCATCTCCCTTACTGTCTGCAGTCCAAGACTTGAAGTCAACTTTGATCCCTGTTGCTTCTTCTTCTTCTTCTTCCTCCTCCTCACCTCATGTTCAATGAAGAGAGTTATTGACTGCAACCTCCTTTTGTAGTGTTGAAGGTTGAAACTTGGAACAAAGACTTAATGGCACCAAACTCCCACTTCATTATACTTAGGTATACCACTGTGCAAAAGGAATCAGACAGTCTCTGCTTAGTGAATGTTCAGTATCAGATATGATAAGAAACATGAGTTGTGTATCTGTGTGCTTCTATTGACTGCCTCTGCAGTCGAATTTGATGGACAACTGTTGTATGTTTTGAAAATTGCTCAAGTTGGATTATTGTGCTGTAGTTGCTTAAATTGGTCTGTCAGAAACATTAAAATGAATCACCATCAAAAAGTCAAATCAATATTTAAGTTGTTGACTGGTCATGCAAGATATGTGGTGCAGATGCTTATCTGTTTTCTTTAAAGAAGTACTATACAGTGTATGTGGAAGAGTGAAGCTTATGATTCAGTGAAGACTACTAGAGGAGCTTAAGATAGAATTTTCTCTGCACATGACAGAGAAGGATCTTATTTGAATGACCATGACATTGGAGTCAAACCATGATTTAGGTCCAAAAATTCATCACAATTCTGAAGAACTGTGTTAAATGCTACCTGCTTCTTTGATGCAGATTCCAAGCCTATATAGCCTACTGATGATATGTGTTGCATAAATTCCTACCAAGAATTTTGGGAAAAAGGTCTGCAGGTGATCATGGAAAATATGATGATCATGGCAGAAGCAGCTTTTGTTGAAAGCAGATGGGGGTAAGTGTTGATGTTCTTCCAACCCAATAATTTCTAGTGGAAACTATCACAGAGACAAAACTTCTCCTAAAATGACTCCATGCATTTGGAGGTTTGTGAAGGAAATCCTCAATCCTGTGGAGTTTCCTGAGAACAATCATCACTGGTCCAATGTTTTCAGTGTTTCTCAAAGGAAAAAATAGTTAGTGGCTTTCTTTCTTGGAATGACTCAGCTGTATCAATATAGACAACAAAATTATGATTCCATCCATTTTTTGAATCCACCTTACAGTTGAAAAAGATGTTCTATGGGATCATGAGAATATGATTGATGGATGCACATGAGAATAAAATATTTATTTTTCGAATTACTTAAAAGATTGGAATCATAAATTAAAGTAGAAAATTTTATGATCTAAGATTCATTTTTTTTATAAATACCTTATGCATGTTCAGATTTTAATCCAGATAATTCTATTTTTTATTAATAAAAAAAGAAAAAAATTAATAGAAAAATCTGAGGATTATGAAATAATTCTGATGAGGATAATAATTAAGATAAGACCCCCGTGACATCAGCGGGCGTACCGTGCCTCTGACGAGCTGGCAACGCCTGGTCAGCATGGGCCAAAACGCCAACCGAGGCCCATTAACGATCGCTTAGGCTCACCTTCTCACGGCACGCCAACGACGATGTCAGACGCCATCAGAGGTACGATCCTGCTCCCTGCGGGCAGACGCTCCAGGTACCGCTAAATTCCCGTATAAATACCCCCGCACACTGAGAGAAGAGGAAAGAAATGAGAAGAAGAGAAAAGGAGAAGAAGAGGAAAGGAGGAAGCGAAAAGGAAGGGACCCTTCTTCATCGGAAATCCCCTCCACATATACTAACTTGATCATCGGAGGGGTCGGGCCGAGCTTCCGACCCGACCTGTGTGCAGGGACGAAGACGAAGTCTCTCCTCCCCAACGCCGAGGCGAGGAACCCCTTTCCGGAGACAGCCCGACGCTCCTCCAACCATCATGACGCGTGCGACCAGCTCCCCGCCGGCAACCCTTGAAGGACACCGAGCCCGGTCCCCGACCATTCGGACTCGAACCAAGCCGTGCCGACCCCGAGACCACGGCTCAAAGTTGTTTCCCACAACAAATTCTTTGATTTATTTCATAATTATTAATCTCTAAGATTTTTTTTTTGAATATCTATATAATGGCTCAAATGATTATATCAAATAACAACAAATTATGGAAGCAAAAGATAATTTGTGTGGGTTGATTTTTCCTGTGATTGCAGGAAAAAATATATATATTTGTTTTTACGAATATATAATACGAAAAGCTGAATTGTGTTTCGCGTGTGAAGCGAAGGGTTTGCTCCTTTCGTCACCGCAACGTAAGCTAAAATGCCGCACTTGACGTCACTCTGCTACCAGTTCACTCTCTCTCTCTCTCTTCCAACTCTATCCCGAACGCGGTAACGAAGATAGATTGAAGATTCTTAGCCATTTCTTCCCTTCTTCCCCATTTGACTCGTCTCTCTCTCTCTCTCGCTCGCTCGCTCTCTAAGATTTGAGCGTTGAATCGGTCAGCACAAAGCCTTCTCTCGTAATCCCTATTCTCCTTTGACCAACGACCGGTCTCTGGTTGACCAGCAAATGAAAGGAACGAAGAAGAAGAATAAAAGAAAAAAGCAGTTCCTGGTCATAGTCAAAGTTCCATCTCCGGTCATCGGTACAAACCCAACCCTTCTCGTTATAATCCTTCCCCCCTCATCAGGTTTAGATCCCACTCACATCCTATCTTAGTCTGCGTCATCCTTCTTCTCCTTCCTTGGAATGGAGCGAGACGGAGAGCGCCACTACCTGTGAATCCATGTGGCTGTTGCTGTCGTGGAAGCATCAGACACAGCAGTGGCTTCTTCTTCTAGCTGTGCTGGTTTAGGACGTGGGCGATGGACCTCAGCTCGCTCGTCGAGGTGCTAATGCACGGGGAGGAGCAATTGAGGCAGCTCGAAGCGTGCCTCGATGTGCATTCGCCTGTGGAGCACAAGAAGCAGCTCGTGCTGCAGGTGCAGTCTCACTTAAAGCGGGCTATTTCCATGGCCAAATCCATCGACACCGAGCGGTTCCGGCAGGGGCCCGGCGCCAGCGCCGCAGCGTTGGACTCGCCGCGTTCCAACAGCGGCGGGAGCGACAACTCCGACAAGGCCCTGAAGGAACAGGAGCGCAGGGAGATGTGCAAGAAGAGGTAGGTGGAGGGATCGATTCGGGGCGGGGAGCTTCTTCTACTTCGAAGCAGAGGAGGTTTCTTACTGGATCATGGATGTGCAGGAAGACTCTGCCGAAATGGACCAGCCAGATTCGAATCTCGTCGAGCGAAGGGGTGGATGGGCTCGACGACGGCCATAGCTGGAGAAAGTACGGGCAGAAGGAGATCCTTGGAGCCAAGTACCCAAGGTTACCATTCAAAGCTTCTTCTTCTTCTTCTTCTTCTTCTTCTTCTTCTTCTTCTTCTTCTTCTTCTTCTTCTTCTTCTTCTTCTTCTTCTTCTTCTTCTTCTTCTTCTTCTTCTTCTTCTTCTTCTTCTTCTTCTTCTTCTTCTTCTTCTTCTTCCCTTTCTTCCCTCGGTGCTCACAGTAGGCCACTATTTGCAGAGGCTACTTCAGATGCACTCACCGCAACACCGTCGGATGTCTCGCCATGAAGCAAGTGCAGAGATCCGACGACGACCCCTCCGTCTTCGACGTCACGTACCGAGGAGAGCACACTTGCCCCCAGAAGCCGCGAACCGTCGCGACCTCGGCCCTGCACCGACCAGACATCCACCAAAGCCAGAAGCATCCTCGTCAAGATCAGCAGCTGCTTTTGAGCTTCCAAACCAGCCTGAAGGTGAAGACAGAAGGCTCGAGCTTCGAAGACCCAGACCAGAATTCTCCCTTCTCCTTCTCTTCGACCCCGTTGAGCACTCTGTGTACGCCCCCAACCCCAGAGACCAAGTTCACGGGCAGCTTCTCGGCTGCGTTCCCCTCGCCTGCAACCTCGGAATCAAAGCACTTCTCGCCATCACCACCATGCCGGGTGAGCAGCTTCGGAGAGGCTCCACCTCTGCATATAACAGAGTCCGACCTCAGTGACTTCATCTCTGCCACGACCTCGGCAGCCACCTCCTCCGCCATGGACATCGCCTTCATGCTCGACTCAGTGGGGTTCGACCCAGCTTTCCATTTCGACGCTTCGAGCTTCCTCCATAACCTGTGAACGACAGAGAAGCAGAGCCCCTTCTCAATCATTTTGAGGAATTCTTCCCTATTAACACAACTAGAATTTGCAATGGCAACTGCTGCTGCTTTTTTGCTATAGATTTTTAACTTGAATTTGATGTGAGATCGATTAGCATAGCGTAGATGAGAGATGATGTACTCTGTAGTAGAACATATTCGTAGTGTGACGCTTGTGATTGGAACTCCAGCATCTCAAGCTAAATCTATTTCCTTGGAATGTCATCAGTATATATGCTTGTTGTCGGAGTCAAACGAATCAAGAACATGTATGAGCTCCATTGCAATAGATGCAAAAACTGAGCCATGTAATTAGGAAAGATCAAATGTAGCAATTGGAATTAGTACTCTCAATTCAATGCCATGAGAAATCTAACATAGAAGAAAAGGATGATTTAGTGCAACAGGTCCCATCCATGTGAGAATCTATTAAGGATCAATGTAGATAGAGAAGGATCCATGTACATAGTACAAGATTAGTGCAATAGGTCCCATCAATATGAACTTTAAGAAAGATCAACATCATCATAAACATTTCATTCTACTGCTCCAAAGAAGAGACTGCACTGAAGACAAAAGTATTATGACCACATCAAAATAAAATTAGCCATCACATCATCTTCCAATCACCTTTACTGTGTACATTTAATAGACATCACCTTTTTTTTCATCTACCTCTAGAAGAAGACAACCCATGAGAACACTGCACAGATAACGTGACCTCTATCTATCGCCCACAAGTCAAATTCCCCATGTCCAAACTACCCCCGGCTTCTTCCCTCTCACTGGAACCTTGGTAGCTGCTCGGGATCATTAGTAGAAACCAGAAGCAGGCCCGAGGAACGAAATCTTCGTCATGAGAAGGGTGCCGGTGGCTTCACAGTCGAGGCAGTGAACCGCTCCGACACGGTCTTCCTCACCACTCTATCGATCTCCGGCGAGGCCGTCTCCTTCTCACAGACCTCCGGGATGGACTCGAGTCGGCCAGACCGCAAGTACGCGTCGTGCAGCGCCTGCTCCTGGTGCCCGTGCGACTGCAGTTGCACCCTGAACATGGACTTCATGCGGAGCGCGGAGCGGAGGAGCTTCTGCACCGATCTGGAGAGCCTGGATCGCTTCTTTCTGGGGGGCGCCAGTGCCGGTGGAGGCGTCTCGGAGAGGTGCGGCATGGACATGCACCGGGCGGCGATGGCCGAGTCGAGTTGCCGCACGAAGGACTTGAGCTCGAAGGAGTCGTAAAGGGCGCTGCCGCAGTCCCATGCGAGGCTTCTATCCGTACCCATCGGACAGGATGAGGTCGAGGAGAGAGAGGGAGAGAGGGTCATATGAGAGGAGAGATCGGGGAAGGTGGGAGAGAGGCTTTACAGGTGGACGAACACGGCCCTAACGCGTCTCGTACGTAAAGCAAGAGTCACGACCGCTCCACTCCTGCCATTAAATTGCTGGGCGCTTGGGGTGGTGGTGATCTTGAATGAGATGAGGTCCACGCAGACACAGTTATGATGAGTTGTACTCTCAAAGCTACATAACGATGATGATGTCGATTGAGCTCGAATGGAGTGGGATTAAATGGAGATATTTCCATCTTTTTATATTTGATATTGCCTAACATAGTCAACAATGAAATCTTATTATGGTACATATGGGTCACCTATGATGTGATCTCTCACCTATGATCATCATCATACTTCTTTGATTCTATTTACGAATAAATTTTTTTATTTAATTTTTTTTTATCATATATCAACTACGAAACCGATAGCGACGTGATGAGATAATTACTCGTCTCTCATATTCATAGGTTCACTTTTATATCAATTATTACGATTCGATTTGATGAAATAATTGTCTATTCATTTTATAAGTGGAACTTAGCCTTCTTTTGTGAGAGGAAACTATGGTGTTAACAGTATGGGTAATACTTTACATTGAAGAGTTGCAACCAATGGTAGATAAGAGGACCAGAAATATAAGAGATATTGAACCTTCTTTTTTGAACATTACCAACTAATTCTCTGTTTAAGTTGTTCTTCACTTCTCATCTGTTATAAAGTATATCAGCCATGTATAAAAATTAGGCTTTGATTTAATTTCCCAGTGACTACTAATACTAATCAAACTCCTAATTTGAGATACTATTGGAACCCAAAACTTAATCTTCATTCCTAGCAGAGGTGCTGAATATAAAATTTGGAGAATGCATGCCAAAATTCCTTGCAAAATTTCTTCTTCTTTTTTTCTATAACCAAATTAAGGCTCATTTCCCATTCAAAAACCTGAAAAATACAATCCTGCATAGCTTTTGTGCAAAGTGCACTGCAAGAAAATAAATACCAGAGCATAAAAAAAAGAGGAGGAATTAAACGAGTGAAAAAAAAAAACAATGCAAAACAAAAGAAATTTGACATATATATGTTAATGGTTAGTTCCACACATGATCACCTGCTTTCAGATTGCTTAATATCTTTTGGAACCTAAACACATCTTTGAGACAAACTAAAGCGATCAGTATCAACACATGATGTGTTACAAGAATTGGCATGGACATATTGAGACTGAAAAGGCTAAAGAACAGTAAAGAATGCAAAGCAAAACCAACCATAACTAAGGCTGACAAGATTTTATAGGAGAGCAGCCATTTTTACACTAGTAGAAAGAGACCATTAAACAGGGATAACACAAGAGTCTAGGCCAGAAGAAATTGAGGTGCATAGGCCCAAACTGTAATTTCACATGCAAATATTCGAGCCTCGAGTGCATATATATATATATATATATATATATATATCAGTTAAAGCACCACCTAATATAGAGCACAGGGAGAGAGGAAACAACCTCCACGTCCAGCCACCACGTCTAACCCATCGCATACTTCTGGGTCCAGCTCCGTGCAGTGGTCTCATATTTGTTACTATCAGTCTTGTAAATGTGTGCGATCTCTGGAACCAATGGATCATCAGGGTTTGGGTCCGTCAGAAGTGAACAGATTGAAAGCAATACCTGAAAAATAGCCAAAAGCAAACATCAAGGGCTTCATTACTTATCTTAACATTATGTAGCTGACGGTGGTATATTGTAGTTTCATAGGTCTGAATAGGGAAAACAGTCTTTCTGCATGAGGAAGTAACCTTCAGGCATCTAAACACGGTCGCTATCCCACAAGGGTGGAAGTCTCATGCAATGGGCTGGCCTTATTAAAAGCATTAGCTGACTAATACCACATTACTTGTCCATCACATTATTGTAGTAAAGGAAGACTAATACCACATTAGCCGACTCCAAACAATTGAGATTTAGTTGTTGTTGTCGCTGTTATTGTTGAAGATAATGGAATGATGTAGCTTATCTTAAATTGTTGCTCCACAAGTGAACCAACATATCTATCCAAAAGAATTCTCATCAGATACAAAAGTAGTCACAAACGTATGAGCTGCTTATTACAAAACCCGAAAACAACTCACTTATTTAGCAACCAAGCAGAGGTTAAGCCTTGCCAATTGGCCTACCTCCCCTTTTATTGGATATTTAATACTAGATATAGTAACCACAACAAATACCTTGCACCAGCCTCAGACAAGATCAAACAGGTTTAGAGGTGGAACAGACCACTCTAGCCCATGTGCTTGGACGTCCAAAATGAGGATTCAATCAGATGAAAAAATATTTATACCCTCCCAGGTCCTTCTATTTAAGATCATATGAATTGAAGAACTCCCATCCTTTGGTCACGAAAATATAGAGTACTCTTCATTTTTATACCAACTGACGTAGTCCGCCTGTAGGACTCAAAGACAACCTATGAGATTTGGCTTTCAATAATGGATGAGGAATATCAGATCTTAGCCTCATGTTAACTAATATACCATTGCCATTAAACCTTCAATGACATATGTTGGACTAACTTATTGGTACCAGGAGTTTTCAAATGTTCATTTTTTTTTCTGGAAAAGACGTAAAATAGATCCTTCAGAACAATGCATCCAATGTGGTAAAAATAGTAGTCTGCTCAATCAATTTTATTAGGTTATTTATTAAAACTGCAAACACATCCTAACAAAAGGAATAGATTTTGACAAATTAGTTGAGACTAGTAACACTACATCTGTAGAATATACATTTGTGAAAGACTTTGATGAATTAATATTGTGATTGATGCTTTGATCATTTATCATGTGCATTACTTTATATAATGCATAGCTCATTTCATCTATAAAACCTACTAAACTGGAATGTCTCTATGAAGCAAATCAAAACTATTCTTTACCTGCCACACCATCCACAAACTGCCAACTTATGAAAATTAGCTTAATTATCTACCATAAAAACTGCATCAGCTGACAATCAAGTTACTGATTTATAATAAGAGATCATCATTGATAAAGGAACAAAAAAGTTAGCTGTGTGGTGTCATAAACCAATCCATTAAACTAAAACGGATGAACTTTAATAAATAGTTGTGAAGCATAAATGGCAGTTGATAGTTCAAATGTAAGCGAATACATTTACCATGACATCCTATGAAAATTTAATGGGTCAAAATTCCAGGAAAAATATTAAGTCTATAGCTTGGTTCTTCTATGAGGGAATGATGGCAATGAATAGTTAGATCTTAGATGTGTAACTAGTGAATGTTTATGGCTCAAGAAACCCAGGAAAAAACCACTTAAAATTTCACTCGACCATTGTAGAATATAAATCAGTAACCTTGGAAATGGTTAATGCAGGGCTCCATTGCTCTTTTAAGATGTCAAGGCAAATGCTTCCATTGCTGTTGATATTTGGATGGTAGACTTTTGTCCTGAATGCTACCTGCAAGAATCAATCATCTATTAACTTAGCAAACACTTCACATCATGTGAGAGTATCAGTTAGACCATATTAATCCTATTTTTGACAGCAGCCAGGACCCAAATTATCTCTGTGGTGGGCCCAAATTACTTCACCACTTCATCTGTAAACTATCAAGTAAAATCAGTTAATGACACAGCTGTTCTGTATACAACCAGGAAAATTACTTGAATGACATCTTTAATCAAGAACCCACATGCAGCAATGGCAGAGATTTCAAGATAGCAATATCAATTTACAGAATAACTAAAAACCTGCCGAAGACCTGAATCACAAGAATGTAAAAGTCAAACAATTAGTTCAATCTCACCAAAGGGACAAAAAGAAACCAAACATCTAGCTTTGTGTTCCTTCTCTATGAAGGCTTTGTTTCAAAGAAGTTGAGACTTTTCTTAATTTTGTATCTCTAGAACCTTGTCCTGTAGGTGAGAGTGAATATGATACTTTTCTCATAAATAATCTTTTTTTAAGGAAATTTTAAGAAGACAAAGACTCCTCATCAACATTTCTTTTCAACACTAAATTGTGTTTTTCACTCCTTTTCTTTTTTCCAGAAATTTTAGGTTTGCAATCCAAATTTCATTGTGAATAACCACCTTTTATTTTGGCATAGTAATGAAAAGCACATCTTTCCAAATAGGTATCTACGAGGAAGCTATTTAGTAAAAGTTCCATTATGATCACTAAGACATTTCCCTAATCACCAAGAAGGGACCAAGACTAAAATCATCCAAAACCTTACTAAAATCTATTCTCGATGCTAATCTTCCGTGAACAAATTAGATCATAATTAACTTGTAATTTTATCAAGATAGATTCGAACATGCAGCAAACTCCTTCACAAACAGAAGCCTATGCAGCAATCGAGCTGCATAGCCACTAATTTGGTCATCACTTAATTCTTGAAGCTGTCATAATCTTAATCTTAGGAAGGTTATTAGGGTAAGCAGTAGCATATCAAGTCTATGCTTGATATGTCTGAACAGCTTTTGCATTTATCTAGATCAACTATTGATGCATCATGCTGCACTTATAGCCACAGTGATAACTAGAACTGAGCTTATTCCTAAATTATGCATTACCAAAAGATAAAGGTAAATGAAAGCTAAGCAATCCAGATAAAAGAACAGTTTCTAAGTAACACAAGGAAGTTCAAGCCAACAGGAAGCCTAACCAAAAATTTAAACATTCACTGGAGTTTATGGTACCTTGGGTGGTTTGAATGGATAGTCTGGAGGAAAGTGGATGGTTACTAGAAAGACGCCCCCAGCATAAGGACTATCAGGGGGACCCATTATAGTAGCTTGCCAATGAAACATGTCTTCTGCCACAGGGCCTATTAAGGTGCAAAACCAGTCGGACTTACAAAGTAAATATAAAGTTTATGATCCTAGAAAGTCTTCAAATATCATAAAGTTACTGACAAATTGATTACGGGAGAAACAAATTTAAGCTTTAAGCTCAAAAGTACAAGTAAACTAGTAAGTGTTTTCTTGCATGACACATTATGCTGGAAGTGTGTAGGAGTCACCTGAACAATATATAGCATATGAACACAAAACACGTGATTGCAAAGTCCATTTATTACAGAACATACAAATATTCAATCTTTAAATGATGGACACAATGCAATGACAAAAGTGAACATATGATTGAATTGAGTAATGAATGCTTCACCAGTTCAGTGTTTTCATATTTTTCATGTTTCTAAGAAACAAGAGACTTTTCATTTCCATCTGCTGAAGTTGGATTGTCTAATATGCAATTGAACGATTCACCTTGTATGTCTGACAATATCCTGATACAATGATTGTTTTTTTGCAGCACTCTAGCAAATGCGTAGCAACAATAACTGGCAGATTTTGTGTATTTAGTTTAGAGCACCAACATAAGAAATAAAAGCATGTTTATACAACTAAAAAGAGATGTTACTCGCCCTTTAAATGATGGATGAAACATTCAAACATTAGAGAATGTACCATATCATTTATACATGAACATGATTGCAAAATCCAAATTGCAAATAATAGAAACAATAGAATAAGTTTTCCAGCTAAAACAAGTGACAATCGAAGGCTCGCTGTTACAAGCTTGGAATGCCCCTTTTAACTTGAAGATGAAATACAAAGTTCATCTCAAGAAAATTCTGGTTATAATAAAGATCTATGTCTGCAGAAAACTGTGAATCTGGAAATGACCTAACAGCAGCAATTGATTCTGTCCTTTCACCAGAGGAGAGAACTCATGTTTGTCCACCATTTTGATTCAACGACAGACTGGCACAAAAGTTAAGCCTCAAAAGCAAAAAGTTTATTTAAAAAAGGATCCATAATCTCATAGGTCTGTGAGAAGATAACTGGGAAATGAGTGTAAGACATAAAGAACCCTAGATACATATGCTGCAACCGCAGTAAGGATCTGTGACAAGATCCTTCAGCTCCTTCATGATTCGCTTTAAAGACATTGCTGAAGACCTTATTTGGTAAAAATGGCAGATTGATCCAAACAGAATAGCAAAATAAAGAAAGAGACAATGTAATGCTGAGATATGAGAAAGGAATGGCACCAGAAATTCTTCTGTCCTACACAATGTAGGTTACGAACAAAAGGAATAGTACCTAAGAAGCGTGAACCAATCTTTTTTTTCTCTCTCTTTTCTTGGGATGATAAAATATACTGAGTCAAATATATATATTCATATGTACATATTGAGTCAGAGCTTCAATGTTATTATTGCAATGGCACACAAAAATTTGTGTAAGTAGCATTTGACAATTTGCATTGTCATAATCAAGATCTTCAATTTCGAATAATACCGCTCGTATCGGGAGATATGTACCGATCCGTCAACAGACCGGTACACGGACCGCCCACTATTGGGTGATGTATATGTATATTTACATATGTATATATATGTGTGTATATATATATATGTGTATACATATATATATGTATATATATATGTATATACATATATATAAATATATATATACATATATATACAAATATATATACATATATATACATATATATATAAGTATAAATATATATGTATACATATATATATTTGTATAAATATATGTATACAATATATATATAAATATAAAAGATTTTTTTTTACTTTTATTATATATACATATATATAGAGGCAACGTCGTTTCGTTTTTCAAGTGATATACCGAAATATACCATTCGATATACAGTATCATACCATACTGAGCGAATCTCGAAACTTTGGTACGGTACGATATTTCAATCATTGATCATAATCCTATATTGCTCACCACAAGATGTGTCTACATTCCGACTGTTAAACACTTTCTTACTGGGTATTGGATATAAATGCATTAGACGATCTAAACCATCAGCAATTGAACCCAGCCGCCAATAAGACCTAGCACAAGAGAGCCGTTTCGGATGACCATGATATCAAGAACAGATGATGTTAACGAGTATGACACATTTATTTCAGAATACTTGATGTCTAGGATAAGTTTATGTACAGCTACTTCAAAAAAAGAATGGAGCATTAATAGGCTCTACTTATCTCTATCCTAAATGTAGCATCTGCAATAACATCACTCGTGAATGAACACCCGAACACCCTCAAAGAATCAAATAATCAGTTGTCGTGGCCATCAGCTAATTTGTGCACACCAGTAGCATCATCCAAGAACCTAAACAGAATTCCACCTCTAAATTCAATATGAGCCCCTATAATAAAATACCATGAGGAGGTTCCAAGTTGCAGCACTAAAACTAGCTTTAAAGAGGGAAAAGGGAGGAAAAAGAAAGAACTCTTCCAGATGATTGGGGTCGCAGCTCCCGTCGTACAAGAAACTTAAGAGAAGAAGAAAAGCATACATCTTTACCGCGAAAATCTCAGATCATAACCATTCCACAACGATCTCAACGGGGGGAACCCTATGCCCCAAGCATGCGGACCTTAAAACCCAAGCAGCTCGTAGTAATCAGAAGAAAAAGAAAGCAAAAGAAGCAAATTTGACGAAATCACATATCCAATCTAGCTTTATTTAGATCGGCGGTACCTGCACTGCAAGAAGTAGGGGGGTCCTTCTGAAGATCCTTGAGCTCCTTCAAAATCCGCTTGGAGGCCATGGCAAGAACGCCCGACTGTTCCAACCAACCCCAGAATCGATCGGATCGCGAAGAGAATGACAATAATTCGAAAAAACACACCAGGATCGAACCAAACACGTACCTATTCGAATCTTCGAACCCTCTCCTCTTCTCCCGAATACGAGTCGAGCGGAAGAGGAAGAGAGCAAGGAGAGAGGCGTTCGTTAGGCAGAGCCGAGACTTATTCCCCGACACGCTTATAATAATAATAATAATAATAATAATAATAATAATAATAATACTAATAATAATAATGATGATGATCGTATTATTTATTATTATTATTATTATATGGAAACGGTAGGTGAAAAGCGTGCCGTTTGTGAGGATTATATATTAATAAAAATAAAATTACTTTATGTTCCTATTTTATTGCTTTTCATTCTTTGTGTTTATTTAAGTGGCTGTTGTTCGATGCTGAGACTATAGTGGAGGCCACCGTTCAAGAATTTAAAGAATTATCTGGTCCATGATGGAGACGTCCATGATGACATGTTGAGTCTTTGGTTTGGGATAGTAATCAAAATCCAATGTGTTAGAGGGATTTATGCTCATAAATTACTTTTCCTATCATCATGGAATGGAGTGTAATCTAAGGATGTCGGTGGACAAATTCCATCTCAGTAATTTTTATCGGAGGGCATCACTTTCTCAATATTTAAATGATAAAAATATTTTTATTCAAATTAAAACGTCCTAATATAAAAATCAATTAAAGGGTGTTATTGAGTAAAATCCCTATATATATATATATATATATATATGGCTTTGTCAGGAGCATATTGGAGCTCCAATTTAGATTTAACGGGTTTGGCATAATGGGCCATAAAGTTTCCCTTGTCCAGCCCATAGACATTTCAAGATGTAAAAGCCCAAGGTGACCTACATCGGAGAGAGACTCAACTGGCCCATGATATATATATATATATATATATAGAGAGAGAGA
>LVTN01000142.1:460644-489480 GCA_001649415.1 Musa itinerans
GTTCTCGATCCATGATGTTGTGCGAGTCCATCTAGGTGATGGCAAGCTACACTGAGCTAGAGAATGAGCTACACAACGTTGCAATCTCGATGAACAAAGGCAAACCACAGTGACAGACCTAGTTTTCTGCAACTCAATGTGGAGGCACATCTAGTTATCTGCACTCTATGTGAAGGGCGCATGGAGTCGCATTCATTCTTTCGGAAACGCTGTCTCGTTCTTCAGTTCCAACCTCGTCCTTTTTGGATCGATGTCACATGCACAAGTTCACGACTGATGTACTAACTCGAGCATCGAGTCTTGAGACACAGCAAACACTTGTGGTTTGTTGTGCAGTGTTCAAAGAATTCAACATAAAATGGAGTACACCCAGTCGAAAATGCAAGGAACATCCTTCATGCAAATGTCCGATGAGGTGGAAACGCAAGGAGGATGAGTGGTACTTGTCCGGTGCAAGCTTTGGGATCAAGTGGTGTGATCACATTAGTCTGCAATATAGTAGTTTGATTGGGGTTTCTGACATCCAAATGTGGAAGAGAACATAAACAACTGTTAAAACTGGGATGACAAGCACGGATAGAATGGAGTTGTAAGCAGGTGTGGCAGACAACCGGAATCAAATCGGGCTGCAAAGCTTTCGAGACGACTGATCCTTTCATGGTTATCCATGTTTAGACTTTTCAGTAAGACTGCGTTGCACCAAACAACACTCTCAACGTGGAACAGTGTTGCCACTTCGATCGATTTGTCTGTTCATGAGTCCTTTGGTCGACCTTCACAGTGCGGGCGAGATAAAAAATGAGACAGAGAGAAAGAGAGAGAGAGAGAGAGAGAGAGGGGTTTTGCTCCTGAAGTACGCACGCTAGATTCGAAGGACCAATACGTGCAAAAGCTTACAAGGGTGGCACTGGTTGTATACAGTCGTTCAGTCGATGCGACGGTGGTGGAACAGCTTCTACCCTCACACGATGCTCCTGCAGCGATCACTGTGCATGAGCTGCATTACACATGAGAGTAAAGTTGAGATACCACGTAAAAGCAAAAGGGCTATAGTGATAACAAGAAGAGAACATGAACGAGTATTATTTTATTGCCTGATGTGATGTCAAAGCAGGTTTTTTAGCTATTTAAAGGAGATGTGGATGGAATGAAACCACGATCACCAGTTAGATCTCATCTTCCCCTGTCTCCCTCCTCAGATCCTTGGCTTCTCTTTCTTTTCCTCTTCCTTTGCTTTTGGTTCTGTGTTCTTTTGAATGGTCTTGTTGTCATGGGATCTGCAAAGAGAGCTTCCTCCAGTCCACTCATGGGTGACCATGGGATTTGATTAGCTGCCGACTCATTCATCCACATGCCTAGCAGCAGGTGAGCGATTTGCTCGGCAGATGAGTGAATGATGCGGGAGGTAAGTCGGATCCCATGCCATCGTTGCTTGGACTGAAGGGAGCTCCCTTATCTTCTGACCCCATTCAAATGGTTTTCCTGCATGCTGTTCTTAAACCACTGATGCTTCATGACCATACTAATTTGTCTGAGAGAAACTCTGATCTTGAAATGCATTCTTTGTCAGGCCATGCTCCTCCTAACCAGACAATACAAGGTTCTGCAGAGAGAAGATCTTTGTTTCCACTTTGGTTGGGTGTACAAGTATCTGCAATCTCTACAGTGAACTCAACAAAGTCTACATCTCAGACTAGATCATTTGAGCTAGAAAGAGCAGCTTGTGACATCAGATATGGATGTTTATGCTCTTCTTGTATCTCTAGTGATCAAGTTGTATGGTGCCACAACATTATGTCTGATTCATCACTTTTTTTTTATGTGCAGGATGGCAGCTTTTACTCCTACTTTGGCCACCGACTTCGTAGGATCAAGTGACAGAGAAAAGAGCTGCCTTTACTTGGATCTCTCGTTGACTCATCCACTTTATCATGCTCAGTCCAGTTCTTGTAAACCCTAATGAGGCAGTGTTCAACATTAATTATCTGTGGCCAAGCACGCTTTCTTGCTTCGAGTTCGTAAATGCCATTAGGGTTTGTTTACATTCATGAAGCCATTGTACTTCGTTGCAGCTGGAGCCCATGATCTCACTTGTTATACCTGAATCTAATTGACCTCTTTGAACATGATTCTAGTTGGACTTGTGCTTTCTTGATGATCAAGCTATGTTTCTTCGTAGAATTTCTTCCCCCTTGGAACAAGATAGATGGTCTTCTTGTCATCCATGATTCTCACTGTATTTGGTTGGCTAGTAGCAAATTTTAGACATAGATCCTTTGAAGTTCTATTGGTATCTTTGGCTATCTGCAGCAGGGTCCTTGTATTTCTGTAAGAATAAATGGCTAAATATTTCAATTATTTTGGTTGGAATTTTCAGATTGCAAGTGCATCTCTCCCTTCTTGATTTCCAAGTTGTTTTTCGTTTTGTCATCACCATAAAAATGAAGGGAGCATTGTAAATAGTCACTGTATATGTTTGATCGACTATTTTCTTATGATATGGATCCAAATGATTAAGAGCACATTATGCGTCTGCTATTTGATGAAATCTCACTATAAGCTTCATGATATGAATGTACTTGTTATTTTTGATTTGGAGACTGGCAATGCCATATTAATTGGTTGTTTGGAATTCCCTTTTATTTTTTTTGGAGTTCTTTGTTTAAACGAAGCCTAGCAAAATACATTTCTCTCTTCTTTACTTTTCCAGTAACTTTTTTGATCCTTTTTTTTTTTTGGGTTAGATTACTTCGACATGGTAGTTACATTTCTTGTTCTCTATTTGTTTACTGCTTCATGTACTGGTGACTTTTCTTTGCCTGTTTGAATAGATATTTCAACTGTTTTGACTTCTTGATCTACTCTTTCAGCTTTGTATTTTTGTTATTCCAAGACATTTTTTTCCTTGTTAATGTGTAGTTCATCTGTGCAGGTATAAACTGGCTATATTTTGTGCATTACATTTTGGCTTTTTTGGCTACAAGATCACATCTCTCTTCCTTGTATTATTTTGGTTGCTTAAGGGATCAAATGAGAATGTCCTCTTTGCTATTTCTTTGTGTTGCTAGTTTTGGATCAACTCATTATGTTGCTAATGTTGGGGTTGAAGGCAAATGTAATGTGCTGTTGCATCAGATTTGTGGTCTGTTCATCTTAAACTTGATATCTTGGAGTCCTATTGACCCATTGGATGTATTATACATGATCTCTTGTTAAGGGTAAGTGTACTTGCGATTGCCAAGTGTACAAAATTAGCCACAGCCAGTGCTGTACTTGAAACCAATTAGTAAATGTACAAAAGATCCATTGTGGTGGGTCTGCAGGCATTCATCGATAGTGCATTATTTTGTCACAGTAAACACTTGTGCATGATCTCAGTTTCGTACAAATGTTTACTTTTCTATGAGCTTAGAGCCAAGCAGTGTACTGATCAACAGAAGAGACAGCACCAGGTGAAAACCCAGACCCTAAATGTGTGTGTTGTCACTTTGTCTTCCCAACAGCTGCAAGAGGATTTCTTCATATTCAAATGAACTTGCAGCAGAAACTGAGCTTTACCATGGAAGCCACACTGCTGCATATTTAATGCCAGAGGACTCTGTTTCCAGATCTTCCCAATCTGGTCCTCTGTGGTGCACTCACAGGTCTAAGCAACATGGGGAGCATATATTAAAAGGCTTCTTGAAATCTAGCACTTAATTTAGGATATAAACTATATTGACAGAACCTGAAGGCCACAGTGCCATTGGCTCTTGTGTCATATTCTTAAACAAGTGGCAATAGTACAACATGACAGAAAACCGCAGGGTTCCTATTGGGTCTCACTGATGCAAGATACAGTCTTTTAAGGTCAAAAATGCGAAAGTATGAAACGAGACTTGAAGTCCCTTTTGGTTACGCATTGAAGAAAAGATGACACATTGATTAGGGATCTGACGCATGAAGCCTGTATTTTTTTGTCTGATCTCAAGGCCAACGCATTGGCTATGGTTGTATACATAGCACTTACCCTCAAAAGATGATATTGCCAATTCTGTTCCGTCTGAAGGAGGTGGATGATGATGGGACGATGATTCACGTGTTCTTGATAACTCCATGGCCATCCCTGCCCTATATGAAGATAATAACATGGCTTTAGTTGGTCGCAAGAAGACAACAAGCCTTCTCAGCATGAACATGTCTCAAGGGGATCATCATCCGCGACGGGATAACGTTGACACACTCTTTAGCTTACAAAGCAAACACAGCATTTGGTTACCTCATCAGCGATGGTACTGTGAAATCTTTCATTTTGCCCTGCTCTGCAAAAGAGCTGCTGATGCATTCTGAAGAAAATGAGGATGCAAATATTGCAACAGATATTTATGCTAAGGGCCATACCTTCAATGGGTCAGGAAATCTCGACCGAAGGCTTTGGGATATATGTAGAAGTCACTCACCTGAAAGATGCATTGCATGTAAGATACTGATCTGGTTCTGTAGGAATTAAGTAAAAAAGGAATCCATGGTATTAGTTGCTTACCGAGGCTGACATGGTGCATCACCATGGAGAATAGATGCAACATCTATTGGACACAGCTATAATTTCATGACATGTTTCTGCATCATAGAAGTGTAGTAGGGCAGACAACTAATTAAAGCATGAATTATACCATGGTGGTGCATCAAGCTACAAATGCATGTTTCCACGTAACCTTGTCTGCTTCTTCATGAAGGAACAAGATGATAACACTTCAAGAAAGTCAAAAGCATCAGCACTTCCAATTCTAGGCTGCAGAGAAAACTTCTCACATTTCTGAATCGTTTGATTGGCTAAAATGACAGGTTTGGATATCACACTCTCTGCACTGCTTTGATTGATCTTGGTAAGGGAACAATCCTTGTCTTGCAATGCAACCCCAAACGAAGAAGATTCCTGAGTGCTTCCAATATATTGAGAGAAAAGAACTTGATGTGGCGTACTGAATCAAGCATCTTGGTGCTGCTGAGAAGCTCTCTCCTGTTCAAACATTCAACTAGCTTACATTGTGGTTGCAAACAAGAACTGGTACAAGTTCTCTTGCAGATTCATAGAGACGCAACATATGCCCATCAAGGTATTGCAAGGGCTGATATTAAGTGACCAGATTAATGATTGCAAAACATACCTCGCCAAGGACCATATCACCAAGCTCACTCAGTTTTATTACCGTGCCGTCTGTGTCAGCCACTTGTAAATGAGAAGTAATTAGTAAAATCAAGTGACCAGATTAATGGTTGCAAAACATACCTCGCCAAGGACCATAATGGGATCACCAAGCTTAACTCCTCGTGTCATTAGTTTTATTACCGTGCCGTTTGTGTCAGCCACTTGTAAATGAGAAGAAATTAGTAATATATCAGCTGCTGGTTAGCAAAATATATCAAAGAAAAAAAAACTAATCCCCCCCTCTCTCTCTCTCTCTCTCTTTTCCATCTATATAAACTCATCCAATATGCAGTGCTACATAACATTTTGCTAGTTCCCTTCTCAAAATGCTATTACAATGTAGCAAATTGCATGTCTATGCATTTCTATTACCTTCACAAAGTTCACATGCTAGAAATATCAGAACCAAACTTGCTTCAATCAAACTGCACAATTGCCCATCTCAAGCTTTTAAGAAGACTACATACCCTTCTCACACGAGGCAAGATTGAGGCATATAGCGCTTGTAAAGACATTGCTTGGGTTGGATGAGGTATGACGCCCAGACCTCATCTCCAGGCGGTGATGTAGCCGCAGGTAGAAACTGGAATTCAAAACTTCCAAAACAATAAACATGCTGCAAGGTCTTTTCACCCAATTCACCCACATGAGATGATGAGATTAGAAACACCACCGAAGTCATACTAATAAAGCATAAAACCAGTCAGTGCCATAACAAACACAAAATCGGCTGGCAATCAATGCAAGCCAATCTTGTCCTTCCAAGTTCTGACAAAATCAAACAGCAAAAGAACAATAATAGCAAAATATTGAAGTTCGTCATCTTCAGGAGATGGCAATAAGATGAAGACATTGCTTAACGTCTGCAACCTCTTGACTTCCTAATCAAAGGAGAATACTCCAGTGTTCCCCAATCAAATAATTATACAAAACATAGGAAGATAAATAAAATCCATGACCTTGTAAATCAAACACTATTAATTATTTAACATCTTGCAAAAGCTTCAGAGTCCAACAAGGGAGAAACTCAGGTCATCAGGTGCCCGACAACTAAAATAATACTTCAGTTTAATTTAGCAAAAAAAAGTCAGAATGTTGTGACACAGACAAGTATGATATTAATATTTCATAGGCCTTCCTCCAAGCCTATTATAAGCATCTCATGTTCTTCTAACCTGAGAAAAAGAAATGGAATTGGGTAACCCTAAAGCTACATATTGATAACAATTCAAATCACATCAAAAGAGCACTAGAAAAAATTGCTAGGAGAATCATTGAAAGATCATGCAAAAAAGAGACAGTGAACTATTGAAATAATAACTCCCTGGCTTGCTATGTCCTTCACAATCTCCCTGGCTTTCCATTCATCGGTATCCTGGCCAGCTCTATCATAATCTTCATGCAACTTCAGAAGATAATATCAGCCCAAGAATTAGATAACATGAACATGAAGCAGCTCTACAACTTGTTTAATATTGGCACCACAATGAATTAAATAACTTCAGGCTTATCAAGAAGCCCGCAGAACAGAGAGAAATTATACTACTCTCACAAAATAGTTTTGAACAACCTTAGCAACATGTTTTAGAGTCGAAAGTACTGACTTTGCTGCCTTTTCTTCCACAGCTAGATGCCCTTGGACTAGCTTATTAGTAAATCTAATCTTGCCCCATGGTATTGCTTGACTTGTGATGACAATAAGAGGGCCAAATTGACATTTTAGAGTCGAAAGTACTGACTTTGCTGCCTCCATCGAGAGAGAATCTTGAGCAACCAGGTTAATTCTCTTTGCTTCGATCAACCGAAAAGTTTGAATAACCAAGTCAGTCTCAAACAACAGTATAAATGGAGACAATAGAAGATGGCGACAGTTCTCTTGCTGATCGGCAATCCAAAGATAAGGAAACTCCTTCAGAATCATGCTCCCTTGATCTTCTCACACTAGCTCTCTCTGCCAGCAAGAGGGAATTTACGCAATTGCATCGACTTGGAGAAGGAATCAAAAGCCAAAAATTCCAATGAACTTTGAAGGTGAGAGAACGTATAACGCATTTGCAAGATCGATAGTTTTTCTCACCTTCCTCAGATGCTCTCGCGGCATCTTCCGACTGCCAGAAGAATGCGGGAGCAGATCGAACAAGATTCCATGCCGGAATCTGAGGAGGCGCACCGGATAAGTATCGTGCCGTGGTCATAGACAATAGAACGGGAACAAAAAGCAACTGAAAGGGAAGAGAACAACTGCATTGTGCCAGAAACAGAGCTAATACGGATCTGCTTTAGCAATTGCAACAGACATGTCAGCCGATCTCAAAAGAAAGAGCAGACGTCATTCGAATGCTCGTCGTAAGCCATGAATCGATGAAATCCCAAGGTTCCCTAAACCCCTCCTCCCCGCCGTCAATCAAGGTTAAAATGACAAGCATCAATACCACAGGAGACAAGGAACGTCTTCGACGAACCCATTATCATCACACAATCAGCAATCACCTGACATCTCACCTCAACGTCGAGGATTTAAAGCATGTGAGTTGGGTGCGACGTCGCTGTATGCCATCGAACATTACAACAAAAATGGTAGCCACCTCGCCACTGTTTGGCAATTCCCAACCTTGACCCCTCCCCCTTTGCATCTGTGTCAGTGTTGACGTAGTTGCCAAGCAGCGAAATGACAATTTGACATCTACGTCAGTGTCGACACAAATGCATAGCGATGCCACTCGACATTTGCATCGATGTTCACGTAAATGTAAAGCGGCGAAAGAGTCACTCGACGAGAGGTGGTGTTGGAATTGACATGGTAATAGGGGTAGCGATAGCAGCTCCAGCACCCTAGCTTCAGGTCGAAGTTGAGCGATCCATTCGTCGCTAGACAATTGCATTGATGCCAACACAAATGTAAAAGGGGAGGGGTTGAGATTGAGATATGCCTAATGGGTCAGCGACAAGGTAGCCACCATCTTCTTTGTAACGTTTAATGGCAGACTTTGTGATGACGGATGGCAACATTGCCCCCAGCTCATGTGCTCCAAATCTATGGCGTCAATCGTTCTCCATATGACACTATAGAGGTCATCGCAATTGGTGGAGTCCACGTCGGTGCCCATCATTTGTTGACTCCTAATACCCACGGATGTAGTCAATTTTGATGAGTTGGCCCTCATCGTGGTTGGTGGCTTTCATGACGATGATGTCCTCATCATCGGTTATGAAGCCAAGTGCAGTGACACGCTCAAGAGTCGTTGGTCACGCTAGGAGATTTGACGACTAATTGATGAGCATTGGCACAAACTCTATCAACTATGACGATGACAGATGGAGAGGGTCGATATAGGAGATTTGGAGGGGTGGTGTTTTCCTCCGCCATCATCGAGTCCATCACCAAATGTTAAAATTATTATTTTTTATATTTTTATCGATAAAATTAATATCGTTAGGGCAAATGAATTTAGATATTTCACTTTTCTAACATAATACTAATATAATTTTTTAATATAATTTTTTTTATCGATTGCCACTGGGTTCGAAGAGTCCCTTTCCATGCGTGATCAAAAAGTTGCGCCCGCCCATCTGTTTGATCCATTCCCTCGCCCCCCTCCCCTCCTTTTCATTAAATGCAGTTTTTGCGCCCGCCATCTATTTGATCCATTCCTCCCTCCCTTCCACCCCCCTCTTCTTCTCATTAAATGCACACCCTGAGCGACTCCACCCGCCCCTAAAGGGACCGACGCCCTCCGCCATTTTCTATGTGATCCATTCCTCCCTCCCTTCCAACCCCCCTCTTCTTCTCATTAAATGCACACCCTGAGCAACTCCACCCGCCCCTCAAGGGACCGACGCCCTCCGCCATTTCGACCTCCTCGCCACAATGTGGCCACCATTCTGGCCCCATTCCCTTCCCTCCGCAGGAATGTCCACTTACGCCTCCTCGGACGGCGCCGCCCCTTCCACCACCCCCTCCACCTCCCTCTTCACCTCTCTCGCCCTTCCCTTCGCCGTCGCCGTCGCCCTCGGCTTGCTCGTCCTCCTCTCCGCCTTCCTCCTCGCCTCCTACGTCTGCTGCCGCGGCCAACCCCGGAGCACTGCCCTCGACCCTAGCGCCGTTCCCGCCGATGGAATCGTGGCCCCCCCTCGTATAATCTTCGTCCCCGAGGATGACGATGGGGACGGCAGCGAGGGCGGGGGCGGCGGTCAAGCCTCGGGACTCGACCAGACTGCCATCAACTCGTACCCTAAGTTTCCGTTCTCGGCATCCAAGGGCGGGGATACTGTCTGCTCGATCTGCCTTTGCGAGTACCGGCAAGGGGAGATGCTCCGAATGATGCCCGATTGCCGCCACCACTTTCACCTCCTCTGTATCGATGTCTGGCTCCGGCTCAATGCATCCTGCCCGGTCTGCCGGACTTCGCCGTTGCCTACACCGGTGTCTACTCCAACCTCGACCCCACTGTCGGAGCTCGTCCCGCTCTCCCAGTTTGCAGCGGATCGCAGGCGGAGGACATGAGCCTTGCAAATTAATCAGGTTCATTGATCTTTTCTTGCTCCCACCATCTATTATTTCCAGAGATGTAGGGCTACAAAATCACCTCTGATGAGATCCATATCATATAGACCGGACTTCAAAATCTTCAATATTTATCGGCTTATTAGCTATTAACTCTTTTTTTTTTAGGTTAATGGCTATTTGATGTATACATATTTGTCGTCTTATTAGCTATTACCTTTTTCAATAGTTCATACAGAGATTTCTTTGTAACAGTTTAATGTTTACATAATTGTTATATATTTTAGTAAGCTGATGTCGGTTCGAATTTTAAAAAATGTAAAATATTTGAAATATGATGATGAGAAGTTTTAATAGAGTATTAATGTTCTTAAAGCTTTAATATATTTTCTCTTGACAGCCAAACAACAGATCTGTTGTTTTCTCCATACAATATTCCCTTCTATCAGCAGCATTCTGTGCTCTCCTTCTCTCGCCACCACCAGGAACAATTCTCTCTCTCTCTCTCTCTCTCTCTCTCTCTCTCTCTCTCTCTCTCCCCGATACACCTATTCCGCCGCCGCCACCACCATTGCCATGGCTGAACAGCATTCATCACCTCCGCCACCATCGCCACCACCACCACCACAAGAGATGAAGACGAAGACATATGAACTAGCCGCGCACTCCATATTCTATGCTAAGCCCACCGCCGTCCACCCATTGAAGCTGCTCCTGCACCCGTGCCGGCCCTCCCCGCCGCCGCATTACATCCTCCGCGACGTGTCCCTCACCGCCCGCCCCGGTGAGATCCTTGCCATCGTTGGCCCCAGCGGTTCCGGCAAGTCCACTCTCCTCGATGTCCTTGCCGCCCGCACCGCCCCCACCGCCGGCTACCTCCGCCTCAACTCCTTTCCCCTACACCCCGCCTCCTTCCGCCGCCTGTCAGCCCACGTCCCCCAGCACGACGCCTCTCTCCCCCTCCTCACCGTCGCCGAGACCTTCGCCTTCGCCGCTCGCCTCCTCCTCCACCGTGGCCACGCCTCCGCCATCATCGCCTCCCTACTCGCCGACCTCCGCCTCTCCCGCGTCGCCCACACCTGCCTCTCCGGCAACCTCTCTGGCGGCGAGCGTCGGCGGGTCTCCATCGGCCTCAGCCTCCTGCGCGACCCCTCCGTTCTCCTCCTCGACGAGCCCACCTCCGGTCTCGACAGCTTGTCGGCGCACCTCGTTCTGCAGTCCCTGCGCAGCGTCGCCGCGTCCCGCTGCACCACCGTGGTCCTCTCGATCCACCAGCCCAGCTCCCGCCTCCTCTCCTCCATCGACTCCCTCCTCCTCCTCTCCAACGGCTCCGTCATCCACCACGGCTCTCTCTCCTCCCTCGACCGCTTCCTCCTCTCCTCAGGCTTCTCTGCACCTTCCCAGATCAACCCCCTCGAGTTCGCCATGGAAGTGCTCCACCAACTCCCCCACCCAACCACCACTACCGTTAAAGCACAACGAGCTTCCGCCGCTAAGCTAAAAGAATCAAAGATCGAAGGAGAAGAAGACCTCTCCGTCCACTATTCCAGCTCTCGAGTTCGAGAGATTGTTACGCTCTACGGTCGCAGCTGGAAGCTGGTGTACCGCACCAAGCAGCTCCTCCTCGCCAACACTCTCGAGGCCGTCATCGTCGGCTTCCTCCTCGGCACCATCTACATCAACGTGAGCTTCGACGACGAGGGCATGGCGAAGCGACTCGGCCTCTTCGCCTTCACCCTGACTTTCCTGCTCTCCACCACCACCGAGACGCTCCCAATCTTCGTCGGGGAGCGCCCCATCCTGCTCCGCGAGACCTCCTCCGGCCTCTACCGCCTCTCTTCCCACCTCATCGCCGGGACTCTCGTCTTCGTACCCTACCTCCTCGCCATATCCCTCCTCTACTCCGTCTCCGTCTACTTTCTCACCGGGCTCTGCGCCTCCTGGTCCGCGTTGGCCAACTTCGTCCTCATCGTGTGGGCGCTGGTCCTCACCGCCAACTCCTTCGTCCTGTTCATCAGCTCCCTCGCGCCGGACTACATCGCCGGGACGTCGCTGGTGACGGTCTCCCTGGCGGGGTTCTTCCTCTTCTCTGGCTACTTCATAGCCAAGGAGAACATGCCGGAGTACTGGGCCTTCGCGCACTACCTCTCCCCATTCAAGTACGGGTTGGACGCACTGCTCGCGAACGAGTACGGCTGCCACGCGAACCGGTGCTTCGCGTGGGCGGGGCAGGATATGGGAGGGGCGTGTCTGGTGACAGGAAGAGACGTGTTAGCGCGGCGTGGATTGAAGGAAGGAGAAGGGTGGGCGAACTTGCAGGTGCTGTGGGGGTTCTTCGTCTTCTACCGCCTGCTCTATTGGATTGTTCTTCGCAGGAGAGCCTCGGCCTCCAAGAAATGAAGGATACAGCTATGGGAAGCTCGGATTAGCAACAGTCGACGAGGTATATGTTGCATGAGAGAAGAGGAGCTCAAAGACGCGCATGCGTCCAACCGATTACACTGTGTTTACGCAACTTTCTTTCTCTTCTTTCGACTCATTTGTGTCACTGTTAACTGCATGCTGATGACTTGTATTCAAGAACAAGTTCTTCTCTCATGGTGGGGGTTGGTGTCTGTCCTTGGGGTGGTAGGATGTGCCCGGCCGGTGTTCACGGGTTTTGGGTGTATCCTTCTCCTCATGTGAACTCTGGCAGCGCCTTCATCATCGTTTATTGAGGAACCGAAGAACTTGATTCCCTGCGGTCTCATCCTATCTTATCAACTCGAAGTAGTAGAAATTTGCAGCGAGTCAATTTTTTTTCCTTTTTCTTTTATAACTTTAGCCTTTAAAATAATCTGAGATCGAATATAAACTTAATCCATTAGTTTACTAAATAGATTAATAGTGAAATCTCATGCTGGCATTCACCATAATTTATTAGTTTAATAAATAAGATAACAAAATACTTGCACCAATATTACATATATTTCTACAAAGTTGTAATTTTTAAAATATTTCTTTCTTTACATGTGAGTTTTTGGTGAAAGTACTAAAGAAATATTATACATTACTTTTTTTTAAATAACTAATTATAACAATTAATAGTGATTAACTTAATTCTTTGAAATATACCAACGAGAGTGACATATATGAGAGATTTAAGTATTTGAAGGAATATATATATATATATATATATATATATACCTAACCTATTCACCGTCTTCCTCTTCGGTCGCGGCTAAGGTTTTGTGGAGGGCGACTCCAATGGTAAGCGTTTCCCGCTGCCTCTTTTCGTGCTTCTTCCCTTTGTCGTCTTCGATTCGTCTCAAACGCTTGCTGATCTGTAGGGTAATTGTTCCTCCGTTTGATTGCAGGGGAAGGGAACCGGGAGCTTCGGGAAGCGGAGGAACAAGACCCACACCCTCTGCGTCCGCTGCGGTCGCCGCAGCTTCCACCTCCAGAAGAGCCGCTGCGGTGCCTGCGGCTACCCTTCTAGCCGGATCCGCAAATGTGTGCCCCGTACACTCACTCCTCGATCGACCTTTTTGGTTTAATTTTGTGGAGTTCGATCTCTTACAATGAGTTCTTGATGCTCTTGGATTAGATAACTGGAGCGTGAAGGCGATCCGGAGGAAGACGACGGGAACCGGGAGGATGCGGTACCTCCGCCACGTACCACGCCGCTTCAAGAGTAACTTCCGTGAAGGTCGTCATCTGGATGCTTTCGAAATCCCTAGCTTTTGTCGCGATAAATCTGTTGATTGCTTGAATTATTTTCTCCTTTCTTTGTTCTTGGTTGTGTTTAGGTACTCAAGCGGCTCCCAGGAAGAAGGCCGTGTCTGACGCTTAATTTTAATGTGCGGGGAAGAGTGAGCTTTTCGTTTATGATATTGTGCTTCTACTGCAATCTCTAGATATCTGTTTTGGATGCTGGAAATGGGTTCTTTAGATCTCTTTTTATGAGAACTTCATTGGAAATATTGTGTTGTGAAATCAAAGTATTGTCTTTGGAATTTTATGTTCTTGATCTGGATGAGCGTTTGTATGCTGTAATTTGCTGTACATTTTTCATGTAGTTTAAAGCTCCTGTAGCTTACTGTCACCATACAATGTTATTTGCTGAATTCTTTACTTAGAAAAAACTTCAGTAGCTTACTGGCACTATACAATGTTTGCTTAGACCTATTGGTTCCAAAATCTTATGGGAACACTGGACTTTGCAATAAAATATTGTTATATATAACATAATTGGTTAAGTTGGTGACTGAGGATAAGTATTAGTTTATTCTTATGAGTAGGAAAGAGGGAGAAAGGGACGTTGTATCTCTAACCTTTTAGTTTATGGATATTTTTTCGCCGAGATGGCTATAGTGATTCAATTAGATCATTATACATTTGATATCTCCCCTGTTTCGCAAATGATCATTTCCTCACTTTCCCTTTTGCATTAGATTCAATCGGATCTATTTTGGCCTCCCCTGTTTTGCAAATGATCATTTCCCTCTTTGCTATCAACCTTCAGTGAGTCGCTTCGGACTTGGAGCTTAGGAGTTTTTTCCAAGTAGAAACTGATGCAAATTGATCTCTCTTCTTAGTTGTTGGATCGAACTTTCAATCTCAGATTATTATTGAACTTTGAGTTGAAATAGAAAAGATTACTATTTTCTGGGAAAAAAGATGTGTTTTCCGTTTTAGTTGGGCTTCTTCTATATATCTGAATGCATATATATTTGATGAATCCACAAATGTTTACATGGAGTGGTTTTAGTTGGGCTTCTATATATCTGAATGCATATATATTTGATGAATCCACAAATGTTGACATGGAGTGGTCTTAGTTGGGCGTCTATATATCTGAATGCATATATATTTGACGAATCCACAAATGTTTACATGGAGTGGTTTTAGTTGGGCTTCTATATATCTGAATGCATATATATTTGACGAATCCACAAATGTTGACATGGAATGGTTTTAGTTGGTGTTCTTCTATATATCTGAATGCATATATATTTGACGAATCCACAAATGTTGACATGGAATGGTTTTAGTTGGGCTTCTTCTATATATCTGAATGCATATATATTTGACGAATCCACAAATGTTGACATGGAATGGTTTTAGTTGGCCTTCTTCTATATATCTGAATGCATATATATTAATTAGATGGAACCAAGTGAACAATGATTTTTGTTGGGTAATGAATTGATTTCATTGCGTGTTGTGTTGCCTAATCCAAGTGAACAATCTTGTAGGTAGCAGTAGAAATTCCTCTATATATGAGCTTAAAAGTGTTGTCTTTGGAATTTTATGTCCTCGTGATGTTGATTTGGATGAGCATCTGTATCATCTTATGTTGCTATCATTTGCTATGCAGTTTTTATGTAGTTTAATTTGTCTGTCACTTTGAATGCTTTACTTGGAAAAAGCTTCAGTAGCTTACTAGCACTATACAATGTTTTGGTGAAGGCTTTCAAATTCAACGTTCTATATATTTTCTCCTGCATGCTTTGGGATGATATGAACCAATTAATAGCATATGTTTCTGTCCGATATCTAGATTACAGCTCTCTCAAATCCCACCAAGTTTCTTACAATTATATATCCAGGATGTATACATGCAACAAAAATAAATCCCAAGTCAAAAGTGTAATTTTCAAACTCCACAGAATATTATGTTCGAATTATAAAATATGATTTATTATTATTATTTTTAACTTGCATTGTGCAGATAATATATGGTAAAATTTTAATATAATGGAGGTTCTGCATGCGAATCTAATATTGCTGCTTGTCCATGTTTAACATGTTATGTTCAAATGTCCTTTTCCTCCTTAAAAGGTCTTTGTTATTCGGGCTAATTAATTAGATCTTTTAGCATTTAAATTTTTTTATTAAAAAAAATTACATTGAAATTTCTAAAGTGAAACATATAATTTTATTTATCTTGACGTTATCGATTTTACTGATGAAATAAGCACGACAACGATGAGCAAAAACATAATTTCAACGTCCTAGTTATGTTTTTGATGGTGGTGAACGATGATAAAGTGATGACAAGATGTGAGGTAAAAAAAGGAGGAAGAGGATGACGTAAATGTTATTTGCGTTGGCGTCAACACATGTGTCGAGTGACATCATCCTTCCTTGCATCAACACATGTGTCGAGCGACGTCCATAGTCGTTTTCCCTCATGATGCTATCTATCATCATAAAAACATAATTAAAATATTAAAATTATTTTTTTATTTATTATTTTTATGCTTTAATCAATGACGATATAATAAATAAAATTAGATGTTTTACTTTCATAACTATAAGAATTTTAATATAAATTTTTTAAATCTATAAATCCAAATACTAAAAAAGTCTAACTATAAATAGTAATATAATTCTTCACTATAAGTAATATTTTGAAGGAAACGGGGATAAAACAGAAATTTGAAGAAAAGAAGTCTGAAAAGATCTATTCATTATAGACCAAAAAATTATATGGGAAAAATGTAACAAAAGACAAAATAAAAATAAATTATGATATAAGTTACAGCACATATTTGTAATAAGAAAAATAAATAATTGATGATGATACAACACTACGTACTTCCGCATCTTCTCGACCAAGCTATCTCCCTCTCTCTCTCTCTCTTTTCAGGGTTAAAGCCAGAGCATCAGTTTCATGTACAACCTCACAAAAAAGAACTACTCAAACCTGTCAAGAATGTCTGACCCCGGAAGCTATACCTGAAGTCTCCTACTGCATTCAATCGTTTTTGGATAGCGTCTCCGTGTATGCGCAACCAGTAAAACAGAGATCCTCCAACACTCCTAAACCGTGGCTACTACACCATGTTCATCAGCCGACCCGATGCTGACCCCTTCCTTCGTCTTCGTCGCTTCTGTCGCATTCGCCAGCTTAAGAATGATAGAAGGCCTGAGAAGGAAGTCATCAATCAGAGACCAAGAACTAGAATCGTTTCATGTTGAAGAATGGTAATGTGTACTTACAAGCCAAAGCAACCAGTAACGGAATAATCCATTGACCTGCCATCAGCATAGGTATGTCAACCTGAGAACTTTAAAAGGTCAGTTGCCCATTGATACATTCAGTAATGCGGCATAGGAGAGGAGACGACAAAACAGTATTCGTCATGGTGCATCGACATAGTTGCTCAAGAATCTTAAATTGGCTTATTTAATGAATAGGGACTTGTAAAAAAATATGGTGCATCAACATTGCTAATACGTACTCTCTGAGTTCTTAAGCAAGTTTAATCATGCTGAAGTATAAACACAGTTCCGTATACATGTGGTTCCTCACTAGTTAACACAGCTTTCCTGCCATCGCTAATTAGATACATTAGCGAAGAACTATATTGGAATATGAATCTACATTAACAAGCCTAAACATGAACAAATATTGTAAGACAGATCTGGAATTTAAGAAATTGTCAATTTATTATTTAGGAGGACATCTCTGATGTTTAAGTAGAAACTCAAAGAAGGAAACTCTTCATACCTCATCATGGTTGAGCAGCCCTAAGAAATCAATGCTGTTCCTGGATTTGTTTCGATCAACTAATCCAGAATAATTTCCTGAGCCCTTACGTGTTGTTGCTTCATCAACCTCCACATTGAATTCTATCGCCGTATTGTTCGAATCATTAACCATATCAATAGTTGAATACCGTTTTCTATTCCTACCAGTGAGTTGGTGAATACCATATCCTTTTGTCCCCCAAACCTCAAACCTAGAGTCATGATGACAGATCAAATCTTTGCCCACTACTGAGGAATATGAAGAAAAATTTACATCTGTTCTGCGTAATGGTAGCCGGCTCTCTTCTTCATGCAATGGCTTGCTAGTTTTAGCAGAGTCTGAGAAAAGCACAGGATCTTTGACATTCCTGTTAGTGAAATCTAGTATCTTCCTCAGAAGCCAATAGCAGTTTGTTACCATATGACTGCCATCAAGACAATTTGAATCTCCATAAACTGCAACCCTCCCCTTCCCGACTTCCGCGAGACCAAGAATTGGGGAAACCTGCAATATCAAAAATTATGTGAAACAAAAAAGAAAAAAAATACAGAATGCGAAAGTTAGAAATCGCGAAACATCTTTCTTCAGATTAATTCCAAATATCAACTAGATAGGCAAATTCAACCACAAACAATTATGTAAATGGCAAAAAGTTCAACAAATATTGACATGTCGATTGGTATCATAAAGACCCCTACGCAAAGCATCCATTGACATTTCAGACATTAATCATTGAAAAATGAAAAAGGTAAGGAACCTAGGTTTCCAACCTTAGTCATCCCGGAATTCAACCACAAACAATTATGTAAACAGCAAAAACTTCAACAAATATTGATATGTCCATTGGTATCATAGAGAACCTTGCGCAAATCATCCATTGACATTTCAGACATTAATCATTGATAAGTGAAAAAGGTAAGGAATCTAGGTTTCTAACCTTAGTCATCCCAGAAGCCGAAAGAATGTTCTGTGTTGCACCACTTTCTGAATTGTCCTGGAATTCAAAACTATGCAAATAACCACCTTGTGGAAATTTTACAATATCAGTACCAGAGGCATAGTGGCTCTGTTCTCCATTGATGGAGAAATCACCATTCAAGATTTTGTCCCCAAAAGCAATACCAAGTGGAGCCAAAAGTTCATTAAGTGCTGGAATATTTGCACCACCAGTAACAGGTGTCCACCAACTCCGCGTGTTGTCATCAAAAAATCTCATTCTAACCATTGAATCTACATTATACCATTCAGCAAAGACAGCAATACCGAGCCCTCCATTTATAACATCATCCCTAAGTTTCTGAATTTCTTCTTTGAAGTATTCATCTTCAAGATCCACCATAAGCAGTGCTCCATAATGACTAGCATCAAAACATGTCAGAGGTGACCCAAGTGTTTCAACATAGTATCCTGCATCCCTTAGCATGTTGTACATGATATGAAAATTTGTATGCAGGTGGTCACCATGCCAGTCAAGGATGTCATTTCGGACATCTAAGGAGTCTCTCGGAATGTATCCAGGTGGATACTTTATATTGTGATACTGGTCCCACAAAATTCTTTTTGACCTAGGAGGTGTTGGAACAACTTTTAGTTTCAGATATAGCACACACGTACTACTTCGTGGCCCTTTTTCTCTGGGAGGTGATGGGCTGTACACATTAAGTGTCACATTACCTTCAATTAGCCCAGAGTACTGAGCACCTTCATCCTTAATCTGCATGTGAAGTGCAAGGTATCCAGTCCAAGGCCAGATTACATCAGAATAGGTGAAATGAATGCTAAGCAGGTTGCCCACTTCATCATAAGGATGCCATGTTGGTGGCGTCTCAACATAACCAATCACACCCATGCCGTTCAGTATAGTTGCATTGAAAATAACAGGCATAGCCCCAGCATAAAGAGGCTGCCGACAGAAAGGCCAGGAGTAAGGACAATCTGTGTAGTCAAGGACACTGGGAAAAATGCTAGCTCGTGGTTGGTAATTTTCCAGTATCTGATATGACTCCCAACTAAAACAAGGATAATGGCACAACATTATTATAATCTGCAGTGCAAGTAAATAGAAAAACTACTGAAATATAAAACTTACAGGTTAATTCTGCCTGCGCCTTGCTCATACATGTTAGGACCAGAAAGTTTGGTTGCACCCTCAACTAGTGCTTGCTTCATGCTTGCAGGATTCAAATAATCTTTTCGCATGCTCTCAGGTATGACACTCACAAGCAAGCAGACAATACCTGCAACAACCGGACTTGCAACACTAGTACCTGACAGGCTCTTGCAACCAGTGCTGATCTTAGATCCCATAATTTCACGACCATAGGCGACAACATCTGGTTTGACGCGACCATAACTGTTCAAATATCCAACAGATTGGTAAAAGCCATTGCTAATTAAAATCCATAAACACAGGACCATGCATAAGTTTGCTTGTCCAAACTTCTGCTTTTGGCAAGTAAGATGAGTTTGGTGGTATAGATTTCTTGTTATGGATAAAAACAAAAGGTGGTATATATATTAAATAAAAAGGATTAACCGGGGTGAGAAAAGCAACAGGATGCCACTTCAATGTAGGATGTCCATTTAAACCTAGACAAGAAACTAGCAAACATCCAAGGCAATGGAAGATATACTTTTGTTCCTACAGGTTCATAAAATGCAGAGGATGCCAAAAGACACCTTTCCAGGATGAAAACACTGGAAGGTAAATGAATCACCTACCCATGAGGAATCTCCCAAGTACTCATGCCACGTGAGGAGAAAGAAGCAATATGATCATTGTAATCAATACCACCGACTCCAATAACATCACTTTGATCAGCAGGATTATTAAGGGTTCCATACAGAGGTCCATCATTTCCAATAGCTGACACCATGATAATATTATTTGCTGTGAGCTCCCACACCTGAATAACCATTTCAATTAAATATACAACTACAGTCTTAGTTTAGTACTTGAAGAATATAAGTGCCAAGATATAACTCATACTGGTTGCTTCACTCATTCTGGAACTAAATTATTGGGATCAGTTTTCTTGGAATATACAAGCACTAGAAGTGATTGTCCAGTTGGCGATGACAAGAGAAATGCTAACAATAATTTAAGAAGTTATTTGTTGTCTTAAAATCAATTAAATGAATTATTCCACAATCTTTGGAAAGTAGGCAAACTGTGTCCACTCGTAAAACATAAACCCTTACTAAGTTACAGATGTCATAGATAACCTTCTAAAGTTAACTAACTTCTATGAATACCCTTCCAACAAAGAGATGTTTATAAGTGCGGTATTTGCAACATTAAAATGACATACACAACATTTTACACATCTGGGACGAACATATAAAATTACCCTTTCTTTCTGGTTAATGGAAGTACCAACCACAGAACAACAAAAAAAAATTTCTACTGTTCAAGAGTTGCAGATTTGATTTAGATGTATCTTGTGGTCAATACATGCATTACTGCATTTATCAGTCAACTTTCTGGATGAGATCTATTTCATTATCAACAACGTGAAGGGGTTAAAAGCAATAAATGTATACACTTAAAAGAAAGAATATGAACTCTTGAAACCATATTTGTTATTGACTTCAAATATATAAAAAAGAAATTCTGGCATTTCCATATTATTCTTGGAAAGATAAAGGATACAAAATGCTCAAAGTTGCATTGAGTAAAATTCCACATAAGTCACACATCATAATAATTAAACAATGAGTAGAAAATACCTTCTCTACAAATGGGAGATCAAGATAATCAGGTCCACCAATACTCAGATTTAGCACATCCATGTTGGTGGCTATGGCATAATTAAATGCATCGAGAAACCAAGATGTATAAGAAACCTGCAATGAGGCTGAATGAAAAATTATCATGATCTTGCCAACACTTGTTGAGAGCAGATGGAGTGGTGAAGCAACAGTAGTTATTCAACAATGTTTTGAAAAAAATGTATTCAACAATGAAAAAATAGAAAAGAAGTATGTTACCTAAAATCAAGTAAAGTTGCCATCAAAGTTATTCTTAAACTTTCATTAATAAAATGGTGATTTTTTATATGATGAATATATCCTGTGGCAAATCTTAATTTCCCGTCTTTGGTTACTTTCCCAGCTTTTAGGACTATGGACGGTTGCTATATTAATGCCTCACTTTAAATGGCATGACCAACTGCAGAAGTCTTAAAACATATCTAAATATCTAAGTCTACCAGTAAACCCTTCATTTGCTTGGGAGAAATTTGCTACTATATCAGCAACAGGGACAGGGATTTTCTATTAGTTAGGAGGGGCAGGTATTGGGGGAACATGATACTCAATTTTGGTGACAGGATGCAGTAGCTAATGTATTAGTACAAAAACAACAAATATTAACATGCACTAAAAGAGAACCAAATTCATATTGCAGTTATATTTGTGTCAATATATCTAAACTAGAAACTTATGGTGCAGAAAGTACAAAGATAAATTGAGCAAAATAAAAGTCATCATGTTGCAAGAAAAAACATGACATTTGAGTATGCAAAGATGAAATAGTTGGAAGAGTGGGTTCGGTTCCTTTATTTCGGGAACCAAAACCAAACCATATAGGGGTCGGTTCCAGTTCGAACCGTCAGTTTTTAATTTTTAAATTTAAAATTAAAAAAAACGTATTTTAAAATAGAAAAAATATATTTTTTAAATTGTGAACCACCGATTCGAGCCAGAACTGGAACCGCTGATTCCGGTTCCCAAAAACCAAGAACCGCAATCGAACTGCCCAGGTCCGATTCTGGTTCAGTTTGGAACGGGCAAACTGTCAGGTCGATTCGGTTCCAGTTCGAACCGAACTGTGGTCAGGGCTAGTATTAATCATTACGCATTAATAATTTAACAACTTGTGCACAAGACTTGCATCAGATAATGCATATATGTTCTGGTGAGAAGCATATAATGCAGGACACAAGGTTTCTAGTTCAGCTTTGTTTCAGCCCCTGGATGAATTGGCTGAATCAGCACTTCTAACAGTTGAAGAACTGTTAGCCATTATCGGTACAGTTTCAACCATTTCAGCAATTACAGCAGTAAAAAATGTCTAAAGCAGAATTTTCTATTTCCCCATATCCATTCTCGATCAACTGACATCAACAAGATCAACCAATCCCCAATGAAAATTGTCTTCTTGAACCAATATTCTACGTGGCCATAAAAACCAAGCAACATAATCATTAGTTTGTCTTCAGGAGAGCATAATGTGAAAGTTCACAACCACAAAGCTACAGGTAAACAAAGAAAATCATGCTTATTAAATTGGCAGCACTTTCAAATTTCTATATTTATTTACTAGAACAGCCATAATAATATTATATTAATAACTTGGTGATTTTATTGATCTTTTGAAAATCAGCACAAGCCAATGTCCTGATATATTGCCAAAAGGCACCACAAAGTCTTGCAAAATTAGTTTCCTCCTACCAAGTAAAAAGCCTAAATTCTTTTGGGATCTTATAACATAAACCATAAATATAATATCATCTATGGAGAAGATCCACCTAGAATTGAAACTTTATATATCAGTCAATGCCAAGACAAAAGATGTACAGAGATACATAATATTTATTTCATGTCAAATGGGAAATGGGCCATGAAAGGCAATCTGCTAGAACTGATAATCACTTTCATCCAGAATATTATGCATCACCTGAGCATCTGTAAATACACGAAAAGCATATATCTCAGTGTCTGGAGCAAAACCCAAGCACTCTGCATCTTCACCAGCAACAACTCCAGCTACGAAGGTGCCATGCCCAAGGTTGTCGTTTAGTGTATCTTCATTTGTCCAATTTGTGCGTTCCTAGAAAGTCAAAATGAAAATTTTCCTAACCACTGAAAGTTTAAAATAATATATCTTCAAAGGAGGAGAAAAATATTTTTAGCAGAAGATGATCCATGACTGTTACAGTTGACAATATTTAAGCTAAAGGAATATGTCATTTCAGTTTTTTGCTTCTTTGTGACTGCCGGAAGGACTGCAAATTTACAACAATATCATAGGCAATAAAGGAGGGTAATTGAAACAGGCCACAGATCTTACGATTCTTATCTGGCTTTTTAGAAGACAAATTTTCCTAAGAATGTAAAATAATGGACACATTGGTCAATTTAAAAAAACAGGGTGTCGGACACAAGAAGATCCCACCAATACAGGTCTATGGAGGGTCAATGGACAAAGTTTTACCTTTTTTTTCCAGTAATGAGACTATTTTCGTGACTTAAACTTTAGCCACCCGGTTAAAAATGGAACCTTACATGGTAGCAAGGCTCGCCCTCTGGGTCAATCTAAAGAAAGAATCATGTGATGCATTTAATTTTTCAGTAAAGTCATATAAACCAAAGCCCATAAAATAACCTGATCCAATGAACACATAAAACATAGTCCCAAATTTTTATTCAAAAAATGCCGTCTTTAACTTTGACATTAAAGAACTCCTACCTTTAGTACTCATGGAACATGAAAGTACAAGGAGTTTGCTCCAACATATTATAGGCTAGAAAAGGACAAATTTATCATCTTAAAATAAATAAGTTCAGGTAACACGATACTTAATCAGTTACTAGTATATAACAAAGTTAAGTTGGATCTATCACATAAGGTACTATATCAACATCCAGGAACTTGACAAGCGATATTCAGAACCTGATCCAACAGACCACAATCATCTTCAAGTCATATGATTTCAGTTTTATCACTTAGATGTGAGCCTTAAGATCATGTTGATATTGTTTTTTGATGCATCAAAATATGACCCACGACAACAATTTATAAAAATGCTTAGTGCAATTGATTACTCGACCTTAGCGAAGGAAGAAAAATATACCTTAATATTACGAAAATGTGGGTGATCTGCTCGAATACCAGTATCAAAAATTGCCATTTTGACCCTTCTCCCAGTGAAACCCTTAGTCCAAAGTCTGTCAGCTCCAAAAAGAGAAGTAACTTGAGATCTCTGCCACAAGATAACTAATGTCACATAAGACTAGCAAATAATTAATGTAAAACTCAATGCAGTCTAAGAGATATGTATTTAAGCATCCCGAGCCACTAAAAGATTTAAACATAAATAATTAAAGGGAAAAGTAACACTCAAGGAATGCTCATTTCTTCAGCATATGGAATATTTCAGTCACCTTCGTATTAAGTGGAAGCAAATTCACTAAGACTGTCACTTCAATGACCCTTTATTAATTGGAAAATTATAGTTTTTTGACCGTCTTCAAAATGGATTGTCATAGAATTATTTATTCTAGTAAACTAAGCAAATGTAATTACTATTTCCTGTAAAATATTAATCGATAAATCAACATACAGAAAAAATAAATATTGTTTCATTGGATATTCACAATAAGAGAATAAAAGATCGATTATTCTATCACAAAAACAGTCACCATTATCTAGTTGCTTCAAACAATAATTTTGAGGGAAAAAAAGAAAAAGGTAGAAAGTTTATCTGCTTTGTCCTCTCATAGCCGTTTAGGCAAGAAGAATACGACACACAGATATGCATGTAATCATGTGTGTGTGTGAGCGCAATACTGAAAGAAACAAGATTTGCCATGGTGTGTGTGTGTGTGCGCGCGCACGCGCAATACTGAAAGAAACAAGATTTGCCATGTGCCTTACCATGGTGTGCTGTTCACATGCCTAGGCACATGATATAACCAGGCAAGACCTTCACGAAAATCATTGACAAGAAAACTAGCACAGCCTTCATGCATATTTTTGCTGCATTTAGTTTCTCATGTACCAAAAACTATTCTTTGGGATACAATTGCAGTAGAAGAATTGCTATATGCCACAAAGCCATATATCCATTTTGGTACAGCACCTCCATGAAAAAAGGACAATTTGTTCATAGAAACTAAAATAGCTATAATTATAGCTATCAAAGGATATTATAGGATGTACAAGATAGTGGTTGCTTATATGCAATTATTAAGCTATCAAAGGATATTTATAGCTGCTTTTTGTCCGGAAGATGATACTGTTCAAAAGAATACTTGTTTAATGCATAAAAAGGACTCAGATCAGCATTTCATAATTTGTCTATCTATAAGATTATGGACTTGCTAGGAGTTTAACACCTGCATAAGATTTCTCGTTAGAAAGCCAAAGTTTCTTTTATAATTAAATAGATAGTTGATGTACCCATGATTTCTCAAACATAGTTTAGTACTGATCTTCGTACTATGCTCTCATTTGGTGACACAGGTGATCAGATTCTAATAGCAGTGCCCACTGGGGTCCACTGAAAGAAAATTTCAAATTATGGGGACAGATTATCATCAAGCTAAATCTAACAGGTTTGTTTCCATAAAGGTTAATGTTCCTAAGTAGCTAAACACTTAAAACACCAGAGATTCACACTGTTAGAATGTAGATCAGCTAGTTTCTTTGATTGTTGAAAATATACTTGGGGAACTTGCAACTTCTCTTTTCATCCATCATAGAATTAGAGGGATAATCTTACTGATCATGTTCTTTATGGGTGAACCACTCAATGTTTTTCGCCACTGGATATAAATTCAAGTACATGGTTCATGATTATGGCTTCTAGCTCACAAGTATCTCCCACCACTAAACAGTAGGAACAGTGAATATCTGAACAAGCTTACTAAAGCATGAGGACGCAGAATCTAATACTTAATCTAAAAGAGGACAACCTGAGGTTAAACAAATAAAGAATTAATCATATCTGGACAGTAAAAGTGTGTGGTCTGAGATTCATGGCAGAGAATATTAAGACACTACTCTCTGCAATTGTACAATAGTTACCAAGCACAGATGCCAAAGAAAAAGTAGAGCGGACAAATAGAAAAATGGAAAAAGGGAGTGAGAGGAATGAAAAACAGGTTTGTTAGCAGTGAAGAATCAGTTCCTTCTAATCAAAATTTAACTTTCTCCTGTTGACTTACATGCTCCCCTTTAGAAACGTAGCAGGCCCATATCACCAATCATAAATAAATTTTCTAGATACGGTCAAACCCTGCATCCGTTTCTTCAGTTTACGACCAACTTGAGCTCCTATTTGATGAAAATCTCGGTTCTTACAGAATTCAAAGAAATTTACACCCAAAAAATTGTGGCTGCGTACAAATTAGAGGGAAAAGTTCATCTAAATGATTAAATTCTTCAAAAATACAAAACAAATAATGACACAAGTAGACAGATCGATTTCTAGGTTAGGCCCCAGCTCAAACATATAAACAAATTCAAATTAGCTAGACCCTGCATACAGCAAATTAATCTGAATTAAGCTCGTTGTGTTGACTTAAACTACTCATTTAATTGACTGAAAATAAAAAAAAATCTACAGCTGGCTGAAACAGTAAGTTAGCAATACTATCGACATCTTTATTTACTTTTTTCACTCTTTGTTATAATTAACAAAAATTACTGTACAGATTTACGTATGATTTTCTTCTTTATGACTCTGTTAACACAATCCAAGTTCCAGCATGTGTCTGATTAAATAACTTTCATCATTCCCAAATATCGTGCATCGGCCTGCAAGTTATAAAGCTCAACAGAGTTTTCTAAGCTCAATTTACAAGTCATAAAAGAAAATTGAGAAGTTACAAGGCTAAAGATCATAGACAGACCAGTTGGGCGACAGTTAGACTATGAATTTTCTGGTAACTCATACAGTAACCCCTATCCATGATTTTAATTTCACTTTTTTTCCTGGCCTTTGTTAGCAATATGAAAAAATATATCCAATTAAAGAATGATCAAAATGATATTAGAGTTTCAGGCTCCTCCATGGAAATATCATCATAATGTTGCATTTTCAACTGATGCGTTCAACAAACCAACAGCACCATTTAATAAGACAGTTACCTGCATCATGAGCTTTCTTCTCCAGCTAATAGAAGCATTGCTAACCGGACTATAAACCACCTCCTCCCCTTCTTCAAAAGACATCGATGTGAAAATCTTCCCAGGCCGCTTCTCCAAATCATAGAAGTTAGCGCCTTTGGGACTCTCGTCCACGAACAAACTCCTCGAATAACTCGTATCGACGTATACATCCTTCACCCGCCCCAACCTTCGGAGCTCTTCGATCAGCGAAGCCCGATACAGATCCCCAATCTCCAAAACTCCGAAATCCGTAGGAAACGAAGCCGCCGAGTTCCTTCGCTCGACCCACCTCCACGCGTTCCCGGATCCAAGATTCTCAGCAAGGTAGGCCCGGTGATCCTCTGCCATCCGGTACTCTAGAAACCTGACGACGTGGTTCCGGGCAGGAGCGAGGGCTCCGTTATTCGATCCGGTGACGATCGCCGACGGATCGGAAGCAGGGCGAACCAGGGAGAAGGGGATCAAGGCGAGGAACAGCGGCACGAGGAGGGCGGAGGAGCCGTGAGAGGCGCGGCTTCGATCGGCCATCGCGGCCAGCGAAGGGGGCAGCTCAGGGAGCGGTTTCCCGGAGGAGTCGTGTGGGTTTCGCCGGCGGCCGCCCCATTAACGCCACTACCGCGATCGCCTCCGAGTGATGCAACAGAGAGGAACCAACAGATCGAACGGCCGACATAAAAAGTAGGACGAATTGCTTGCCCGTGGTTGCCTCTTATGTTGTGCGAAAGAACAGCGCGACGAACAAGGAGCGGACAAGACCGCTGATGGATCCGACGGTCAGAACAATGTGTTTTTGATGGATCGACGGCTGTAAATGGATCTACTGTGACTGCACTTTTGTTGGGTAAGTTCTAGGAAGTGACAGATGGGAATTGCTTATTGGACACAATTCAAAATTAGGTGTGGATTATTATAAATTTCAACAATTTTGGTTGATTGCATAAGAATTTTTTTGCTATTTGAACAGAAACATATAGTGGAAATTCAAAGTTAATTCCTTAACCTAAAATTAAGTAGTTCAAATTTTCAAAAATATAATAATTTGTTATTTTTTTATGAAGTAAGTGCTAAAAGAAAGGAAGAATATTAATTTATTTCCAAAATAAATAAATAAATATGATAAAAATAAAAAAAAGAAAGCATGAAAGAGAGACATCATGAAATATTATGAAATTTATAATTTTTCTTTTATTTTTGATTTTTTAAGAATCATCTAAATCAATGGAGTCGACTCGGTTCGATCACCTAAAAAAAATCTGGATTTTTGTGATTGGATGGTCTGAACTTTGCTACCAGAGTTGAAATCCATTAGAGTCAGATTGATGGGAATTATATGGTTTGGGATATATATATGCTGCCCAATAGTTGTGTATTGCTTTTGATTGAGTGTAGCTAAGGAAGCCCAATGTTGTGGCACAAGCATGGTGAGATCAGATCAAATGAGAATTATAGTGGAAGGTGATCAAGATCATGTTTACTTGAAAACAAGTGCAGAACAACAGAAAGATGAAACACACCAATCTCACTCAGTTGTCAGCACAAAGAGCTTTGCCTGTGCTTCTCAACTCCAGTTCCTGCAAGACAGGAAATACCTGTGCTTGTTTAGCTCCATATATTTACCACTTTGTATCAAAGAAATTAAGTTCATGAACATATCATCTCTAAGCCATATCAGATATATTAGCAGCATGTAATCCTTCATATTCTTTCAGACTCTCTCTCTCTCTCTC
>LVTN01000143.1:0-59586 GCA_001649415.1 Musa itinerans
TTCAAATCATTAGGTCTATTGCTGCATCCAAGGTCCACAACTATTAGCAATACAAATGCGAATAACTATTATGTCCATGATTTCTGAGTTTCTGTCTACGATCTCTAATCAACTTATTTTATCCTAAATATTAGACAGATAAGAAAGGTAACTATACTTAGACTGTGAACATTCCAAGCCTAACGTATGCCACCTGCAAAACTGTCCTGAGAATCGTAATGTCCCAACTATTTCGGATTGACAAAAAATTATCGTCTTTCCGATGAGCTCAGTTGAGGACCATATCACTAGTCATAACAAGAGCCAATAAATCCTTCGGTATCTTTATGTTTTCTTGGGTCTGCCACTGCCTCTTCCTCTTCCTCTCCTCACACCACTATTACACTTGATTGACATCATCTAACCAGTGTACTTATAGATGTCCACACCACCATAAATAATTTATCCACATTAAATCATCAACAGGAACTACCTCTAATCATTCACAAATGTAACACGATTCATCCTGTCTTTTCCAGTAAACCCACACAATTATGTATCATCCACACCTAAGTCATACTAAATTTAGTATAAGCTATTTCCTTACCACCCAATGCTGTCATACAACCACCCTACAAAATCACCCTTTAATTCAAAGACACAAGAATTGTAACACTTATCCATCTCTCTTTGCCCATCTCAAAATTTGTTACAAGTAACATCTTCATGAATCCAAGTTATTTGCAACCTTTATTCATAAGAAAACCATGTCCATCTATTTTTATAGTCAAATATTATCTTGGGGTTAACAAAATTGCACCTCATATTATAAATCTTGTCACTTAGCATAAGTTTAAAATATGCCCTTTGATCATCCTACAATGAATATTTCATATATATCTTTTATCAATTCAACATAACTCCAACATATCCCTTTCTTTTTCAAAATCCATTCTACTATATCTCTAGTAACTCTACTACAGATTCTAAAGTAACAAAAACTATGTACAGGCATTACATCTTCTCTTTATATATTTAATTAATTAAATATATAAATTACTTTCACAAAATTGATTACATAAATTGTATACAAGTCTCACCATCTCCCAAAACTTCATATTTAGCTCATTAGTTTGCCCTGGATCATAGCGTAAATGCCCCTCTCCACTTTAACTAATCTCTATTATTGTTGATTCTCTTATTCAACAGCTAGCTTAATTATAACTTGTAAGATTTAATGATAACACAGAAAAAACTGTTATACTAGAAGGAAATTGCCGAATAATTCATACATTCTAAAGTGTCCATTTGTGTACCACAAATTGTGCACTGTCTTGAGCTAAGAAGTATCTTACATAAGCTGCCCAAATTGTCAAGAAGAGAGTATATACATAAGAAAAAGGTAAAATGAGGACGAAATAGAATTGCCATCCAATTTTAGTAAAGTTGGTGTTGAAGAAGATGAAAAAGATCAGCTAGACGAAGTTTGGCACTGCCACATAAAAGAATCACAAATCCAACATTAGCTGACTATGGTTCCTCTTTACTACTGTTTCTTTTAACCTGAGTGTAATAAAACACCAATTTCTGGATATTCCCAAGAACAAAGTTGGAATATAAAATTTCGTAAATGCATTAGAAGTGATTCAATGGAAGTCTGAAACAGCAACATCTAGAAAAATGATTTAGGAACCGGCTACAGGTTAGAAATAACAATTAATACATTTATGTTATGAACAGACTATTACAATTTTGTACCTTGTACAATTTAGACATGCTATGACGATCATAATCAAATTATATGCATTAAAATATTTTAACATATATAACATTGTTACATAGTATATACATATTGCTACATCACCTACATAAAGATCCTACATATATAAGAAACCTTATCAAAATAAGTAGAGGAGGTACAAGAATCCTAATATGCTTTCAAAGATCTGACATGTGTCCATGTCTAGCAAGCAAATCAGACAGACACAACAAGCATTAATAGTAGTCATGCTCCATAGGCTTATGTTTTACAACACAAAAATGTTAAGCATTTATAAGACTAAGAACAATATTATAGTTTATTATTGTAGAGGGAATCTTCATCACTTCTAACAATTAGAATCTTTTCTCCAGTCATTTTCAATCAAGAATGGGCTTAACCACATATGACAAATAATATAGTCCCATAATTTTCACATCATTATGAAAGACAATATGATAATCTTTATAAAAGCACAACAACAGGACACGATATGATAATAAACATGACAGCCTGGTAAATAGATAGAAAGAAAAGTCACAAGTGGCAAGTTTACCATCTTTTGGATATGATAGAAAGAAGAGAATAAAGTGGCATGATGTTTGGGTTAAGAGATACTTGGATGTGGCAAAGACATGGCTCTGGCTTGTCATGCATCTATAGCATCACGTTACAAAATTACAATATACTTCCCCCCATGTTTATATTTGTTTATGTAATCTTGAAAATTGGTTAAACAAAAATAGGATGTAAAAGAGACTGAATGTCCAAGAACTTGAATATGTTGAGAATGATCTGAAGTAAATTAAGAAAGTTAAGAAACAGAAAAGAACACAGTGGTACACGCCAACAATAAAAAACTGGTAATATTTAGATGCCAACCTGGGAAATACCTCCTCAAGAAAGATACTTTGAAGGAAATATTTTACCAAAGAACAGAACCTAAAGTGTCATAAATTTGATTTCCATACTATCACTAACCACTAGAATTCAATGAGGAAAACTACCACAAAGAAACATTGGACCAAAGCCCAATGCTTAGGATCACAGTAGCTCACTAGATCAAGATACCTAACTCTAGGACCAATAACAGCTGGTATTCCTTCCATATAAAGTTTTGACATGCACAATAATTATAAATCAACATAAAGGGCCATGAAAATTTATGTGCATAAATTTATCTGCTACTTATACTTTATAGCACCCAAAAATAAACCATAAGTTGAAAATATGAATCATCAGCAAGCAAGACATAAGGCAACAATTAAAATAAATCTCAATGAAACAAAGTTGCCAGGGGTTTGATCTGAAATCGGCCAAATGAAAACTTTAAAGAGACTGACTACATATAAGACACCAAAGCATATAGGGCTGGGCATATTTAAATCCAAATTAATTGTCTCTTCTGAAAGTTCTCAGATACAAAATAATCCTCCTAAAGGCGACCAACAAACCAAGCTACCAAATAAAGACCACAAGAAATCACTTCTATGATATATGCACAACTGCCTGCTTAGCATAAAGGACCAACTAGTGAGTGTTAGCTCTTTCAAGAGAAAGATTGACATAATAATGCAAAACGACTAACATAATTGTAGAAGAGACTTGAATTCCAAAGAAGTTAAGTACACCAGATAAGAAATAATGTGTACCCATTCCAAGAGCTGACAGCTCAACTTCATTGTATTGCTGCATATACCTCTGCATTGAACAGTGCATGGCAACACCGTCAAATAATCAAGTTATTTTGGACGTGAGAAATGAGGAAGGAAAGGAGGAGAAAAACATTAAGAACAAGAGAGCTTCACCCAAATATACCTTTTTTTTTTAATCTGGAAAACCTAAATACTGACTAGAGCAGCTATAGAGGATAAAATAAGAGCGAAGGATGGGACAATCTGGATCTTCTAAACCAAATACAAAACATAAAACAAGGCTCTTCCATGTAGGGAATTGAGGTAGTACTTTGGCAAGGTTGACGTAGAAGAAGAGGGGCTTCTTCGTGTTGGACACCTGGATCCGATTCTTCTTGTGGGTATCGACGGCGGTGACGTGGAGATTGTTCACGCCTTCCGTGATCTCCTCCATCCGGTAGTCCTTCGAACAGAGTAGGAGACAAAGAACCCCTTACCCTACCCCTCCGAAAGCCTTTCCTTCGCCCGCCCAGGGTGCCGATAAGAAGGAAACAGGCGATGTGAACGATACGGTTAAAGATAGGGGGAGAGCGAGTCGAGTCGCACCGCGTCTCGAGTCTGAAGGCCCGATTAGAAGCAAGCCATGACTTGAGACGAACGATACTTTTCCATCCCGTTCATGACGTACCCAGAATCTACTCGCTTCGTCGTTGTAAGAACAGGCGTGGGACCCACGTAAAAGGCGGTGAAATTTCGTGACCACGCCACTGCGTTAAGCCCAGATGCCCTATGACATGCTAATAATATTACAGTAACAACTATTCATCATCGAGAGCTCACACATGTAACTAACATCTAAGAACACAGGGTGACATTACAAAACCAAATACGTGTCTTTACCACAAAAAATAATACAGAGATTGGGGCTACATTGTATGCAAAAGGATGAGGTATAATCTAATGATTTGAGTTTGGTAGACATATTAAAACATAAAACAAGGCTCTTCCAGGTAGGGAATTGAGGTAGTACCTTGGCAAGGTTGACGTAGAAGAAGAGGGGCTTCTTCGTGTTGGACACCTGGATCCGATTCTTCTTGTGGGTATCGACGGCGGTGACGTGGAGATTGTTCACGCCTTCCGTGATCTCCTCCATCCGGGAGTCCTTCGAACAGAGTAGGAGACGACGAACCCCTTACCCTACCCCTCCGAAAGCCTTTCCTTCGCCCGCCCAGGGTGCCGATAAGAAGGAAACAGGCGATGTGACCGATACGGTTAAAGATAGGGGGAGAGCGAGTCGAGTCGCACCGCGTCTCGAGTCTGAAGGCCCGATTAGAAGCAAGCCATGACTTGAGACGAACGATACTTTTCCATCCCGTTCAAGACCCGATTACCCACAATCTACTCGCTTCGTCGTTGTAAGAACAGGCGTGGGACCCACGTAAAAGGCGGTGAAATTTCGTGACCACGCCACTGCGTTAAGCCCAGATGCCCTATGACATGCTAATAATATTACAGTAACAACTATTCATCATCGAGAGCTCACACATGTAACTGACGTACCCAGAATCTACTCGCTTCGTCGTTGTAAGAACAGTCGTGGGACCCACGTAAAAGGCCGTGAAACTTCCTGACCACACCACTGCGTCAAGCCCAAATGCCCTGTGACATGCTAATAATATTACAGTGAATACAGTCACCACTATTCATCATCGAGAGCTCACACATGTAACTAACATCTAAGAACACAGGGTGACATTACAAAACCAAATACGTGTCTTTACCACAAAAAATAATACAGAGATTGGGGCTACATTGTATGCAAAAGGATGAGGTATAATCTAATGATTTGAGTTTGGTAGACATATTAACCAAAAAGATAAGACAATGCCCAGCCAAATTATTACCCATTTAAACATTTTCAGTTGGTTGCCGCGCTTGGATACAAGTATAGACTGCTAGAGTCATTGGTACCAATAGAGACTTCACTGGGTTGTCTGCTGCTGTAACTTCTCATCATCAGAAATCCTTTTCAGCCACCGTAGACCAAGATCACAACCAGCATCAGCTGCAATTTGAAACTGTTCCTTTGCCAGCACCAAAGGGTCCTGCCTAACTTTCTTCCCTTTCTTCCTCAGTGCACCGGTAGATGGGCTCCTATCAGAGTTAAACCTGGTTATAACCTCTGGCACTTCATAACCTGTAGTCCATATGTTTGCTAAACTCATGAACAAAAGTTGGAAAATATATTGAAGCAGTGATCCAAATATTTTTTGTTAAAATATTATATCATTCATAATACCTTGCAGCAAAAGTGATCCATAAGCAATTGCTGATCCAGCATGACCCTGTGATCAATCAAATGCAAAGTATCAGGGTTTTTAATTTGTAATACTTCATATGTCTGTATGTAACAAGTTCAACACTTTAAATTTTCACTGGACTACTAAGTCATCTGAGTTGAATTAACAATAAAAATGAATAAGAATACAATACTTTCTCTGATGCTCTGTGGAAGCACCATATAGCTGAAGCAACATCTTTCTTCACACAGTCCCCAGCTAAATATACAGCTCCTAGAAGATAGAGAGCACGTGGATGCAACTGGAGCCAAAATTTGATTGAGATATGTTAGGATGACTTGATATCAGGAGACTCATTGTCACATTTAGGTAAGAATACCTGGTCAACAGCCTTTTCGATATAATAGAAAGCTTGTTGATCTGACTGAACATAGTCATTCTGTGCCAATAATAACCTAAATTTAGCAGATAACAACTCTGAAAAAAAATCCCAAGTAGAAAAATAATTATCCAGGATCATAAAAATTTTGAGGAAGCAAATTTCTCAATATTGTCATTGGAGATGATTCTAGGTTAGATAATCAAATAATTTATCAATACAAAAAAAGAAAGAAAATCCAGCTGAATTAAGCATCATAATATCAGTGACCGTTAATAAATATGGTTGCAGTTTTTGACACCATTTTGAAGTGAAAATAGTAAAGTTAATGAATCTAAGCTTCACACTTCATGGGAACAGCAACAGGAATGGAAGAATAATGAACATTGATTCACTGCTAGACTGCTGATATTACTGACTACCTATTGTCCGAGGTCCCTATCACTGGTTGTCACCCACTTTCTTTTCTATGCCTCTTCTTTCTGCACCAGGATACAACTAGCACCCGGAGGACTCGATAAGAATTGGAACATTATCGCGAACTGTTGATTTAAGAATTTGGATAGTTACTTAAAAATGAATCTGACAAATTGTTTTCACTAAATACTCAGTCTAGTATCCAGTTGATGATCATTTATGGTTGCCTTTCCAAAGTACTAAACTACAAGTCAGTACTTGAACAGAATCTTTCAGGTGAACCATGAAATGAGAACTTTTTTTTACTTAAATAACTGAATCTGATTTACAATGAGAAAACTTTTTTTTTACTTAAATAACTGAATCTGATTTAAATTTCATTCAGTTTTAAAGGGTAACCAAGAACAATATATTTTGTCCCAGTTAGATACAAGTTCGAATAAGGAATGAGGAACATTTGGGATGTGGTACGGGCTCTGTCCCTAATAGATACAAATTAGAAGAAGAGATGTGCTACACCATTGTAACATGGAATGTGGAACATTTGGGAAGTGATATACGTGCAGCCGTGTGGGTGCTAAAGAAAAGGACATGCCCAGCTCCCTATGGAACAAGAACAATGCTATTCCATCTGTATTGAATGTTTAACTAATCGAGTGATGATTTCTGTGTCCAAGCTCAGTGCAAGTTTTTGGTACAAAAGAATTTATGAAAATTGATCATGTTCTTTGAAGCAATGTAGAGTGAGTGATGCTACTCAAACAAACATTGTTTTGCAAAGTAAAACTCAAGCCAACAGAGTTTACAGAAAATTTTCCGAGAAAGATTCTCCAATCATAAAATTATATGAACTTGTATTTCTGAAGTATATGCTATTTTGAAATAGAAAGCATGATAATTTTTCCTGTAAAATCAACAAAACTCATTTCTCATGCTGAAAGAACTGAAGTTGCTAATTTAACTCATTATGATCTACCATGCTCACCATTTTTACATTCTAACTTCAATAAAATGGTGACAGTTATCATGTGGAATCTTATTACTGAAGCAACAAAGTTTACCACCACAGAATGGAACTTAAAAGCATCAAAAAAAGGTTTTTAAATACTGGTCAAACCACTATGTACTAGCCGATAGAAGATTGGTGCCAAACCATATAGCTCATACCAATCAATATTCACTTCTTATTTTTTTCAGCAACACTGTGTGATACAGGTCAGAATACCAAATGGTATACTGGTCTGGGACCCGATGCAACAATGTGTCATAACCGGTATCTGATCGTGATTTTAAACCTTCATAAAAAATGTCTGGTATGTATATTTGTGACCCAGAAAAGACGGAAGAGATTTTGGTATCACAGTGATCATTTTCAAAGATTTTCAAGTATTGGTTATTTAAAAAAGACTTTGTAGACGGACAGACATAATAGAACACAACCAAGAAATCTAAGCTTTGCACCAAGTATGCAAGCAAAAGAAAACCATTTTAGCCAAGCTTTTTAGTAATGATCTTGTTACGCTTTATGAGTAATGCAAGGAGTAAAATATGAAAAATTTGTATATGCTGAAGGAACCTTGAGACAAAATTGTTTGGCATATCTCTAATTAAGTTAGAGTGCCAACAACTATGAGAACCTGACCTCAACTCGGAGACGGCAACCAAGTTCGTATTGTGCATCTGGATCACCCATGTTTGCAGCCTCCACCAATAAGGCTGCTCCACTGAGGATAAAACAAGAAAGAAAACAAAAAGAATGACAAAATATAATTGTATAATATGTTGTTTGTGGTAAAAAAAATAATACATCTTGCGAACAAATTTCATTTGGACAGTAGCTTTTTGGACAGTTATTGCCTGATCTATTCTGATGTTCTCAAAAGAAAAGAAAAAAAGAGTCAGACACATTAGAAGAACTACATTTAATTGGAGCTTTCAAAATCCCAATTTAAATATCAACTCTGAAAAGCACATGAAAGGGGAAATCATCAATACATGTTTACTTTCTAGGCGACTAAGCAGTAATATTCTCAGAGTTCATGCAAAAATTTAGTCTTCAGCCACCATAGATAAGAGGCTTTATCTGTAGCTACATTGGAAGCGGAATCAGAATCGTAGTGCCAGTTAAGTCAATTAGATAAGAAGTTTGGGATTATGGCTCTCTTGTTCGTTCCCAGGATTGTCTGACCTAAGATGAGCCGGTTTAACACATTGACCGCTTTGGGTCACATTTCCGATTTCGTAACATCCTTGCTCAGGCTGACTTCATTGAATGCTTCAAAGTAGTCTTTCAGGATTAGTCGTTGTGTGGAAAAAAGAGTTCTCATGATCTTTGATTGTATTGATGGTTCCATCCGATCTGAGTCTTGGCTCTGCCTCATACTACCTTCGCTCCTAACTACCTAACGCCGAAAGTCTTGGCTCTGCCTCGTACTACCTTCGCTCCTAACTACCTAACTTAGAGCTGCCCTCCTTTCCATCTCAGAGCTTCTACCTCCTTTCAGTTGAAAAGCCAGTTATTCCGAGCAATTGAATGACATGATAATATTTTTAAGAATATAAACCCATCAAATAGTTGATCTGATTGAAGCAAATTCCCTGGTCTACTAGCACAAGCAAAAAATTCTTCCCTTATATGTTATGTGTTATGAACAGGAAATTGAATAATATATTTGACAAGAAACTCATGATCTACCTCTTTCTCTCTTTTTAACAAGTTATCTCTGTGCTTATATTGTACTCGTTCATAAAAAACATGAGAATAGCCCAGCAGCCCCATAATGTGCTCTATCCACAGAATAAGTCTCCTTCATTTCTAAAAAACCATCATTTTCTGTTCTTTAATGTATTGAAGAAATCAAAGGTAGACACATTTATTTTGGCATATGATTATCACCAATGCTATACAGAGCATATTCTATACATAAGCAAACTAGGAAGCTCAATCACTCACATCGCTTTACAAGCCCCGGGAACATGATACTTGAGATGCATCCTGCCCAACCAGTATCTTGCATGAGTGTTCATATTGTCAATTTCGAGTGCCAACTCAAAATTTTCCTTTGCTCCCTGTTAGCAAAACCATCCATTCAGAAGAGGCAATTGACTAGTCCAGGTTTGTCTTGTAGATCAACGACACTAAAATTAATTACTTCAGGAGTGCAAAAAGCATGACAAAAGGAGCTTTCGTTGAGGAATTGACAAAAAATAATTAAGAGAGTATGCTGGAGAGAAATATAAGAAGATGATCTGGTTAGAAAAGGGCTTGTTTTTTAATTCTCTTATTGTTGCATACTCTAAGGAGTGGGATGAGACGATGGTCATTGCGATCAGCATAGTCAATGACCCTATCAACTTCCCGTAGTGCACTCCAACCTTTTGCCACTAGTTCCATGGCTTTCTTGTTCCGGCTGTGAATCCCTCGCTGTTAAAAGGCGAAAAAGCTTCAGATGTTAACAAATATTGATCATTGAAGTAATTGGAATTCAAAGGAAAAACTGACCTGCTGAATCAGAAAACAAAGTGGGTTTTGCAATTGTTCGGCAGCTTTATAGCATAATTGTTTAATCATTTTAGTTTCTCGTAGTTTTTCCTTCCAAAAGATTGATTTTGGAACAACATACAAAGAACTGCATCAAAAGACACGGCTAGTTATCACAAGGAAAATAACTAGTTTACAAAACGTAACATCTAAATAACCCTGTCCATTGGTCCCTTTAAATGAAAAAGTCCTCCAGGAAGTCGAGCACATGCTCACCAAATTCATACCAAGCTAGGAACCCAAAAAAAGACGCTTCTAAAAGTTAAGCAACTAACAACATGAGAACCATCAAAGTCTCCCAACACAGTGTAATCATGAAGCCATTGAGTGCATGCCTCGCCATCTACAAGAAGTTAAAATACAGGGACACAGAGACACAGAGATTTTGTCATAGGGTGTAATCGCCAGGAAAAGAATGCAATTTTCATGCGATAACTAGTAATTCATGAGCATAACAAGTATGCCTCTGACATATAGAGGCCAAAGGATTGGGAAGCACGAGGGGGCTGCGTGCAACCCAGAGGAGAGAAAGGCAGATCTTGCCGATGCGAGGGAGAAGGAGACGGAGAAGAACGGTTGATGGCACGGGCGGAGGACCCCTGTCCGAGTGATCGATGGAGGTGGCGGTCTCAGGAGGAAGTCGAGCAGCGTCAAGGTGGAGAGGGAACGAGGGACCAGGCGAGGGCAAGAGATCCAGTGTTGTCAAAAAACAAGGTTTCAAAACGCCCAACGCCCGAGCGAATCAAGGCGCTCGCCACTACAAAATTATCAGAAATATAAGGAGAGATTACAAAGGCAGAGAGGGGGCAGCCGAACCTAGGCAGAGAATACGGGAGGTTTGGAGGACCGGCAGCAAAAAGAGGAGGGGTTGTGTGTGCCTTTACCGGCGGGAGAAAGAGGGAGAGCGAGAGCGAGGCTGCACCGACGAAAAGAGAGAGAGAGAGAGGTACCGCGGGAGGGGGGCCTGCCGATAGCCCCTCGTCTCGTCGACAGGGAGGAGGAGAGCCGATCGCGGGACGGGGTGAGTGATCAGGGTTTTTGGCTGCGCAGAAGGGGTCGCGCAGGGCTGTTAGGGGGTTGGACTTGATCAAATCAGACCAAGTGGCTCGAACCACGATCTGGGCCAAATAATTGATTCAAATAACAGTCACTGATCACACTTGGAGTTTCTTCTCGATTCGAAATTATTTATGACTCAGATTGTAGAGGATACATGCAACTTCTTTTGTGGCAGCTGAACATGTCCTAATCTGCTAGAACGCTGATCACTTATTACAGAGAGAGAAACAAAGGGAGAAGAAAAAAGAACAGATCATTGGAGTCCCCTTGCCTTCTTGCATGTCTTCTGTTCTAAGCCTGTAGTACTTGACAGTGAACGATATGACTCCTGAGACCACCGCGGCCTGCAATGTTCGACAAGAGGTTGGTGACAAAGGTCCTCAGCTGCCCTCTCCCTGCCACCGTCTCCCACCTCAGGTCTCCGCTATCCTTCGCTTCCACGTCGACCAGAGTAATGCTCATGTTGTTCCTGACGATGCACAGCTTCCCCCTGAGAGGAAGCAGAGCCGCTGCTTCGAGGGCTCGAGAACTCCCCAGGTGCAGCTTGCTGTCGATATGGATACTCCACGAATCCGTGGATGCGTCGTATGACCTCAGCTTGCAGCCGTCCTTGCAGTCGAGAGCGTAGAGTTGACCATTCAAGCAGACGGATGGGTTCCTCCATCCCGTCACCATGCCATTGAACACCGGGCACCATCGGTCCGTGTCCGGTAGGTAGACATCACAGAGGACCTGCCGCTGGGCTCCGAGCCCCTTCAAGAACCACTTCCCCTCGTAGACGACGCCGATGAAGGGGACCATCGCGGTGCTCATGTCGGAGATGTACGTCCACCGGTTCTTGTTGGGATCGTAGAACTCCGCCGACCTGAGCGAGCGGTGAACGCCTTCGCTCTCCCCTCCGGCGACATACAAGCAGTTGTTGATGACGCAAGAGCCGAAGAGGTGCCTCCTCCGAAGCATGTCGGGCGCGCGGTGCCACTTGTTGGTCCTCGCGCTGTAGTAGATGACGCGCCGCATCGATCCCTTGCGACGATCGTTGCCCCCGAAGAGGTACAAATGACAGCCGCTCAAGACGGCGCAGCCGAACCCGGTGGCCTCGGAGTACTCCTTGGGGATGGGAGGCAGGGGATGCCAGAGCTGGTACCTGGGATCGAAGGCGTCCCACGATATCCGCCCATCCCTGTCTCTTCTGATGACGTAGATCCACTCTTCCGCGATGCCAAGGCTCCGGCGGAGTGAGTAGAAGTAGTTCCCGGCGAGTAGGCGTTGCCACCTCTTGCAGACCAGCCTGAGCTTCCGGTGCTCGGCCCGTGGCACCCGGATGAGGCAGGCGATGGCGAGGTCGTCGGGGAGGCCGGGCAGCAGAGGAGACTGGCAGCGATTCCTCTCCTGCGCTGGCTTCGACCTCACGGGGTGGATCGACCTTCTAATCTTGGGCTGAACGCAGAGCTTGCTGCCGGGGACATATTTCTTGCCTCCCGTCACTGTCTTGAATCCACCATCTACTCTACAGAGGCATGCTGAGCTATCAACCTGCACTCATGACAGACATCAAATGGAGTCATAGATTCGCGTCGATCTACATACAATTCATTCGATCTACATACAGGTAAAGTCTCCAATGTTTATATATATATATATATATATATATATATATATATATATATATATATATATATATATATATATATATATATATATATATATATATATATATATATATATATATATATATATATATATATATATATATATATATATATATATATATATAGTGAAAATTGAACTTTGAGATCATCAACAACAAATATGGTTGCTCAAAGTATAAGCTAACATTGACATCACACTAGTTTTATTGTCTGGAAGGGGAGATGGGTTGTTAGCCTATCAATTTATTAAGCTCACCAAACTCATTATTTTCTTTCCTTTGTAACCTTATTTTCTAATTAAGAGCATTCTTAATCTTCATACCGCAACACCTTTATCTGTAGCAGGGTAATATGGGCTCCTTAAATGAAACTAAGCAATGAATTACCACTAATCAAGGCAAGAACACCAAACAATTATTAGCACCCACAAGAACAAGAATGAGTCAAATCTTTTTCCTCACAATCTTTCTGCAATCACAAAAGGCGAGAAAACAAAGCAGTCTCAGAATCAAAATTCTTTTATGGAAGAAGAAGAACACCAGAACAGAGGGGAAAGGAGGAGGCAGAACTCACGAGTGGAGGGTGATTCCGTCTCTCCACGTCCATCCTCAACCAAACTTCTTCGCCGGAGTTCATCTTGAAAGCTTCTCACACCTCCAATCCCATCTCTGAGAGACGCCCCACGCCTGGCCACCCCTGCCCTCGACGAGCATACCACTGAGGCCTAAACTGAAAGAGAAAAGGAAACGAAGGAAAGAGAGGGAGAGAGACAGAAGGAAAGAGGACAGCTCTCTTTCTCTCGACTCTTTTGGTCTTTAGCAGTAGCGGTGTGATCTTTGAAATATATACGTCTGGTTGTCTGTGTCTTGACGGTGTCGTGAAAGGTAGCGGCAGATAATAAAGGAAGAGAGAGGAGCTGCTGCTACTTCAAACAGGGCATTAATGCCGCGGTGGCCCGCAAGACTCGCCACCCATCGGTAAAACTATTGCGGTCCTGAGGGCTCACGCCATGGGACCGGAGGAGCCGATGTGATGCGAGTCCCAGGTTATCATGCGTCCGACCGTTGGATTCCATCGTTTTGATCCATCGAACTTTACTTCTTCCTCCTCGAAACAAGAGATGGGTCGATTCAAGGGACGAGGCGAGTCACGAGAGCTCCACAGGCAGAGCTCATCAGCTCTCTCCCCTAGCACTTGGTGACCCACCACGATGTGCTGACATAAAGCTTGCAATGACTCGATCAGCCTTCCTCTTACGACTCCACCCTAATGGATTCCCACAGCCTGCCTGCCTGCCCTAACGCCGACGTCAAGTTGAGAGCAGCGTGCCATTATGTCGACATGAACGCAGAGGGGGAGACTTTCGAGTGCGGCGCTGACCCGAACCACTTTGCTCTTGTGGTGGTGGAGTGAGTTGGGGAAGGACAGACCTAAACCACCACCAGGGAGAGGGTGGAGGATGATGCAGGGATCGAAAGGTTTATGCGGCTGTCTCATAGTGAGAACGGGGAACAGTTGGATCTCAACTCATCAAAAGGTCTGCAAAGAGACACTCAGAAGGTCATCAAGCAGAAGAAAAAAGGTGGTAGGAAGATTGTGACTGTGTGATTGGAGAACAACTCAGACAGTTTGTGGATGTGAGACTGAGAGGGAGATAGAGAGTTCCATTGCAAGTTTGAGTGAGAATTCTCCATGGAAGGAGGAGAAAACAAGGGAAAAAAAAAGAGTAGCTTTCTGAAGCTCTACTTAGTCTACTCCCAGGAACAGGACATGCTCTTGTGTTCTAGGTTTTGCCTTTTGTTGTTTCCTACCTCAAACACAGATTGGTTAGAACAATCAGTAATAGTTGCAAGTTGCAACAAGTCTGTCATAGATTTAAGTACAATATAAACAGTTTATTATATGGATGTGGACTGAGCTCAATGCCATGAATAAAGATGTAGGGCAGACAAGGTGATGTGGGTTTGGCTATATGCTTGGAAGCTTTAGAAGAAGATGCCTTTGCTGAGGGAGGGATAAGTTGTGTGATAGCAGGATGAGAACAGTGGGTGCAGCACCAAACAAGTTGCAAGACAAGATGAAGTAAATATCAAAGCCATTTCCTGTTCATATCAAATACTTTTTTTCTAAGCAAGTCTTTTGATCCTCAATATAAGAGATAAAAAAAAAGTGGGTATTCTGCATCAGGTGGCAAGCAATTGGCCACAAAGAAGATACTGAACTCTCTGACAGGTCTTTTATATTTTGTTTTGTTTGAATCAGATCTGGATTTGAAGGAATCAACATGCAGATTGCAGAGAAATTATATTGATTTATTACAAGAACACTGTCAATGACTTTTGGTCAAATCATGGAAGAAATTTTGATGATACTTTTCTTTCTTTCTTTCTTTCTATATTTGTTTCCTTGAATCATATAACAATCATACCATTATACATTACACAATATCAAAATCAATAACAATATTATCATTACCATTACTATTGTCATACAAATACCATCTCCATATCAATACTATTACTCATAATAATTATCAATATCATAATTAAAAACATCACCATGGATCTTTGCTCACACCAAATTTCTGTGATTGCAATATTCTATCTCCAAATCCTGAGCTTGCTTTTCGATACTATAAGTTCCTTTTGTGAAATGCCCCATTGGATGCTTAGAAACATGTTATTGGAAAAGAGAGTGAAGGAGTCCTCTTTCTTGGAGGAATCATCCATTGTATAAGACTCTTTCTTGTATAGGATCAATCAAATCTATCTTACCACAACAAATAGAGGCACTGTGTGCAGATTGAAAACACTGAGAATTTTGTTTTTGATCAATTGCAACTTTCACAACTAGGAGGAACAAGTCATAGTTTATACAGAAAACAGTGTGCGACACCATGGATTGAGACTCCTATCCAAGTTTTCTTAGTTGGATTTGGGCCCGGTTGACTCTCATTAATCGTGTATCAAACCAGTTTGATCGGTTTGACCAGTTCAAGGTAATTTTGGATCGATATAGACCAGTTCAAACTTGTTTGACTCATAATTAGATCTAACCAAATCTAAGTTATATCAGTTTAGGATAATTCCAAACTAGTCTAATGAGAATTATAGCTTAGTTCGATTGGATTATGATTGAATTAAGTAGACTGATTCAATTAAGGTTCAGGTCAATTAAGGGTATGATTCTTGGTATTAATGATGTTGATAAATCATTTATGAGTTTTAAGATATTAAGTTTGATTCGTGAGTTTAATTATGATTAGTCAAGAGATAAGCCATCTACTTAGATTTGATATCCATGTTAGAACTCTATTAGTTATGCCCCCACATAACAAGAGCTTCAAATCATGTAACAAGTAACATGCTCTAGATTGAATCTCTCATATGATCTTTTTATTACGATCAATCTTTATGAAGATATTTGATTGATAAATGTGCATAATAGTAAGAATTGACGTAAGATATGAAATTGATATAATAAGAATTGATACATGTTAATTGTGATAAAGGCCATTATACTAGTGGTTGATTCCTTTGGAGGATATAGCGGACCGTTTGACATAAAAATTAGATAATTATTTCATTTGTTAGGAGAAAATATATTTATGATGTGTCAGAGATATCACTCTATTATTATTGGGAGAAAATCCATTCTAATTGATAAAGCACCTCTATTTATGTAATCCCTCAAAATCTTAAATTTGAAATAATTTTGAAATTAAATAGGAAATCAGGAATATTTCATCTCAATAGGAATGTTCTCTTTTTTAACTACATTTAATTATTATAGAAGTTTTAAACCTAAATAAAAATATTTAGGTTTAAAACTAAAATATTTATATAAAATTAAGATAATATTCAGAAGACTTAGTGTAATACTATTTTTAGTTTTATATATATCCTACATGTATGATTAAGTTATAATATTATATTTTAAATTTTTATTACTATTATCAGTAGGACTACCATGAAAAGTATATAATCTTAAAATTAAAACATACTAATTATTAAATAAAATAATATTTTTTTCTCTATACATCGTATTTTTAACACTTGTATATACTGATACCATGAAATTAATGAAAACATAAATATAACATATCCAAAAATTTTATAAAATATATCTGCAGTTCATTGTTTATATCAACGACATAAATTTACATATCTCACTTTCCTACCCAATTACTTGGGTGAGAGTATCTCACCCCTAATTGAGGAAGGGAAAACGTGCAAACTCATGTACAAATATAGACAATGACTTATGGATATTTTTTTTTTATAAATTTTGGATATGTTATATTTATATATTTCTTTAGTTAGATATTATAATTATGTACAAATATTAAAAACGTTGTGTATAGAGGAAACCTTATCATTTTATTTAGTAAGTTAATATACTTTAATTTTTAGATTATCTACTTTTTGTTGTATTCTTGATAATAATAATAATGAGGATAAAAATATAATATACTATTTTAGTCATGTATATAGATATGGATGAAAATAAAAATAAAGTATTACATATATAGATACGGATGAAAATAAGAATAAAATATTACACTTGCTAACTTGAAATTTTTTTAAGGAAAGTGACTCATTTCCAATCATTTAAAGAGGATCAGAAATCTTATACATGGAATATCAAATGGATAACCATTATGTTTCCATGCAGATTGTTCTCTCTCATGCAATTTGAAGTTGCGTTTCAATCACCGAGTTTGAAGAAAGGCTTTTGACTGTTCTTAACCTGCCAAGAAAGATTCATGTATGAATGGTTGAGTTCCTCGGGAAGCTTGTTCTGATTTGGTGCTACAATAGCACAAATCAGACGTTAATGATCTGTTCATGACACCACATCAGCCTAAATATTTTGTTGTCTAACAAATTATTTTAATTTGGCTTTTCAAAATGACATTTATGGTTTATTTCTGAAATATCAAGGTAATTATTTCAAATCTCATTCATTCTAAGTTTAATTTATAGATCAATATTAGCAATAGTATTTTTATTAAATAGGAATTAATAGAAATATTATATTTCATTTTAATTTTATGAATTCTTACCCTGTTACGGGAGCGATACGAGGAGATATACTATTCGTAAATGAAGAGGGCTATGACGAATGTGACGAGAAAGTGCTTAGAGACAATTAGGTAGAAGAGACATTTCATGATGAAAGCGATGATACAGACAAAATGGTAGGTGGGTTCCGTGGATGATGCCTAATATGATGGATTATATGAGAGGAAACAAAGACAAAGCTTTATTATAGTCACTTATTCTCCATGTGCGGAGAGAGCTGGACACCTAACGTGACAGGTGGATGAAAATGATCAAACGATATTATAAGATATTTAGAACACTTAAAAAAAATATCAAATTAGAAAACTAAAAATGGAGATGATTATAGAAAAATCATCCAAATTTTATGGTTTATTCTTGAAATATGAAGGTAATTACTTAGTTTTACTTTATATATTTTCTTATGCGTTTATTTTTTTCTATGAATTAAAAAAAAAGAAAGACCGATACTTGTAAGGTATTAACCAGGAATTAATAGAAATACTATATTTCATTTCAATTTTATGGCTGTACATCTTCCCACCTTGCGTTATTTGTTGATTGGGTTAATTAGCTCAACAACCCATGAGATTAGATTGGACAGCGTACTCCATCAATGCACCTTAGTTCAAATATATTTGCATCTCATCTCAGTCACCTACATCCAACCCAATAGCACAATATATTTGATTTCGAAATCTGAGACCTTTTTTTTTCCTAATTACACAAATTATTTCCTAATGACACAATTATACCCAATAACACAAATTATTTCCAATCAAGTACCCTAATTTTTTTTTGTCATTCTGTTTCTTATAAGATTATAAATATATATATATATATATATATATATATATGTATAATTAAGACTATAGTTTTTGTTTATTATTTTTAACATTTTTCATATATTTTTGTTACCTTCCTTGACATTATCAACCCTAATTATTTCATAAACTGTGGATAATGCAGCCAGCTCAGCATGCCAGACTTTAAGGGAGAAGGGAGATCCTCAAGATAACATGAATCGAGTCGGATCCACGTGTCCAAAACAGGAAACCGGTCCACGTCACGAGTGCCAGTTGGCTACGGATTGGAGGGCGACTGTGGACCGCACACGTATACGGCCCTTTTCTTTATATGGGGCACAAGGCGGTCGCCGCGGCTCATCCTCTGTTCCACCTCATGCGCTCACATCCCGGACTCTTCGCTCCTTCCGTTTTGCCTTCGTCTCCCTTCTGTGGTTCAGCACTCGATCCTTCTTCTTCTTCTTCTTCTTCTTCTTCTTCTCTCTCTCTCTCTCTCTCTGTGCGACAACCTGAGAACGATGTTGGGCGATAAAGGTGGTGCGCTGCCGCTGGCGTCCTTGAACCACATCTCCGTCGTCTGCAGATCTCTGGTGAGGTCACTCGATTTCTACCAGAACGTGCTCGGCTTCTTCCCCGTCCGCAGGCCCGGATCCTTTGATTTTGATGGCGCATGGCAAGTTGATTTCCTTGGTCTGATCACTATTGATGGCAACGTTTTCACTGGAGGAGGAGGAGTTTGGGTTTGGGTGATAGGTGTTCCATGAACTGGTATTGTTTTTCTTGTGATCTCTAGGTTGTTCAACTATGGAATTGGCATCCACCTACTGCAATCTGAAGACCCTGAGAACATGCCGAAGAAGAGGGAGATTAACCCCAAGGACAACCATATCTCCTTCCAGGTAACTCCATCAATCTCTTTTTCTTCATCGTATATGTCAAGTTGTATCATGTCACTTGGAAAAAGCGTGTGTATTGGCGGATTGAAGGTTAACAGAGCGTAGAAGATGGACAGTAACACACCAAATCTGTCATCAAACGGGATGTTACTATCATACCATTTGCTGTACAATTCAACTACGATACGCACTTAAACTTTCTGTGTTCTGTACATCTTGATTTCGAGATCAACTTGTGATGCTGTGACACACACAGCCCACACAAGTGGTCGGTCCCTGATGCACTCGCAATCACCATAGTACCGTGCTGACCCTTCTTTTGTCTTGGATTTACGCTACAATACAGTGCGAGAGCTTGGCGGTGGTGGAGAAGCAGCTGAAGGAGATGGGCATAACTTACATCCAGAGCGGCGTAGAAGAGGGTGGGATCTACGTGGACCAGCTCTTCTTCCATGATCCGGACGGCTTCATGATCGAGATCTGCAACTGCGACAACCTCCCGGTGATCTCCCTCTCCGGCGAGCCCATAATGGCGTGCAAGAGGGTAAGCCTTATTCCGCAACCACAGCAACAGCAACCACAACAACCGCAGCAGCAGCAGCAGCAACACCAAGAGTCCTGCGCGTGAAGATGGAAGTCCAGTACGATTGCTTTTCTTATTCTCGCTCTTTTTCTCTGTGTTTGGAGTCGTGCAGGCGTGATGTTGGCGACTTGCATGTATCGTCGCGATGTATGAACTATGAAGCCAGTTGTGAATTTGTCATGTAACCTTCGTCGTTGTCCACCTTTCGTTTCTTTCCACGAGGTTGGCAGCATTCACAGGAATCTCGTGAGAGTCGCGTACACGCCCTGACCTAAACGTACAACTGGACGAATAGGAGCCATGCGATGCTTACTAATTACACTGGCATTTCAACAAACAGTAGGCCCTGCGAATCAATCACCTCAATCTTTCTCCCTCTGTGACCAAGCAGTTTGCCGCGTCTATACACGTATATATACTGCAGCAGATTTCCTGTGCGATTCCGTCATCGAAGAGAAAGATGCACTATTGTTTGATCCTGAGGAAGGGGACAAAAATCCATGACGAGGAACAACAGTGGTGTCGACCCGAAATAGGAATCCAAACATCCTACGACATCTCAAATTCTTAAGGTGTCATGACGCACCCTCCACCCATTTCCAAAAGCTTCAGTTCTACCTACGCGACTTGTCATTGTCTGTTGCTGTCATCTTATGACAATTACAGGCATCAAACCTACGATCTCCATCACCAAAGCAGAAAGCAACCTGGAAGCCATCACAGGAAGAGAAGCGGGATCAAGACGCAGCAGCTGAACCATGTTTCTCGGGGACACAAACGCTTCTCTTAGGCTCCACTACTGATTTGAAAGATAGTCGTCATTCATGCCATGCAAGTCACACACCTTCTGTTCTTTCACCATCTGTTTCAGAACACCACCACCTGCTTGTTCGACCTCATCTCTTCGTCAAGCTTTTTGCAGATGGAACAAAGAGAGGAAAAGTTTACAGCAAAGGACTAATTAATTCTAGCTTTTTTTGTCAAGAATAAATGCGGCTGTTGATCCATCATCAGCTGTGACGAAAGATTTCGAGAATGTGTGCATAACTTTTGGTACATTTATATATTTGAAAAAATAGCAAATATGCACATAAATTATGGGATTTATGCAAATCATTGGACCAATCGAATATCTAAATCAATAGATATCAGCACTATAATCAAAGGATCTTGAATAAATTTTTTACCTGATAAATCTATCATCTCCTTCAAAGATAAGGTGGTTCAGTAAGGAAGTGAATAATATCATATCATTCTTTTATCAACCCACTCTATAACTCGTGTAGAATATTATAATTTTATCATTACAATTACGGATTAAAATAATAAAACAATACAACAAGTCTCAATAATTTAGGATCGACTAACATCCTTAGTCACCATTTTAGATATGTTGAAAATTTTATACTTAGTTAAGTTCGTTGTATTTTGATCTTTATTTATAATTTTTATTAAGATCTTTTTTAGTCTTCCTTTATATCTACTTGTATCATTAATATACTATCTTAAATAATTACAACAACAATAATTTATAAATAGTAAGAGTATTAAAGTGATGATGATATGAGATTTGGAGCATAACGTGATGGACTACAAAGAAGAAGAAGATTAATAAAATGATTTTAGTCTATATTAATAAAAGCATATAGGAAGGATATATAATGATTGATTTTGGGATGAGTTTCTTGAAAAGCTCATGTATTTTTGGGATTCCAAAAATGCTTTTTAGGTCGGATATATAATGATTGATTTTGCTGATAGCAAAGCTACATAGTGTTTTTTTAAATATGTTTATATGTCCACTGTGATACAATATGTATTATTTCTCTATTATGCTATATATATATATATAATATATAAAGTATAATATAACGTCCGTCGATCGTACTCTGCCATGATGTGATGGGATGACATGTCTGGATCCAATGCCTGACAATTAGATGAGCAACGGGAGGGTTCGCCCGATGAGGAGACCCAGCCCGATCGATCGTCGTGACGAACGTCTCTCACTCGTTACAACGGAGACGCGAACCCGTTACGATCAGATGAAGGTCTATGATGAAAGCCTACCGACTCACTGTGACAAAGACGGAGACTCGTTATAATGAAGATGAAGACCCTGCATGCAGCAGGGACGAAGGCCCGCTATAGCGGAAGCCCCAAATCCGTGACAGTAAGAATGAACACTAGTCACGGTAGACAAATAAGACATGATATGTCCGAGATGTACAAGTTGTGAAATTTGACCCATGCCACAACGCTAGCTATAATGAGACGTTGAACATAACATGCCAGAGGTATATGAGTCAAAAAAAATCCGACTCACATCAAAACACCTCATTATGACTATGACGGGCCTATCGAATGATGTACACCCAAAATGTGCAAATCGAATAACTAGACTAAATAGACCTCGATCGAACAAAAAGATCGAATGACATGCCTCGAGTCCTCTCGTCGGAGTCTCGAAACACACATTCCAAGGGAGACGAATGATAGGGAATATGTTGACATCAGCCTTAACTTGCCAATTGATTGCCACCAAGACATTGACATAGGCAAAGAAAAGCCCGCATCACTCTTTTCCAGTGGTGAAAGATGGAGCGATAACCTATCACCTTCGACAGACTATGACTCGGAGAAAGGTAGTATGGACCTACCATCGGGAGTAATAACCCTCAGCAACAAAACCTACCTGCCTCGTCCCTTTGTCGATTTGCATAGACGATCGTCGTCCGTATATCCTTGGCAACCATCAGGACTGACAAGTGATGCTCCTTCAATTGTCATTCATTAATGATGCATCATAGGGAACTATACCGATCGATCAGTTGTCTAAATGAGCCACAAGAGGACATACGAGCTAGTCTCCATCAGTCATCAGTCTTCCTCCGTTGGCTCCCTAGGTATAAAAGTCGATCCCCAAAACCTGAACAAAGGACCGAACTCAAATCCTCTACTATTTCAACTCTACTAAGACTAATTTTATCATCAAAAGGGTACAGTCGAAAAATCCCCCTTAATGCTAATCTCTTGTGTATGACCTCAGCAAAGTCAAAACATACTTAGGATAACCTTACACCTTTGGTACGGAATCAAGTTAGGCCAATTCACAATCGATATAAAGACAACAAGGATGAAAGCAAACTTCAGAGATAGCCCCATCGATCGTCGTGACGGACGTCTGTCACCCGTTCCGACGGAGACGCGAACCCGTTACGATAGGATGAACGTCTACGATGAAAGCCTACTGACTCACTGTGACAAAGATGAAGACTCGTTATAACGAAGATGAAGACCCTGTAGCAGGGACGAAGGCCCGCTACAGCGGAAGCTCGAAACCCGTGACAACAAGAATGAACACTAGTCACGGTAGGCAAATAACGCATGATACGTCCGAGATGTATAAGTCGTGAAATTCGACCCATGCCACAACGCTAGCTATAATGGGACGTTGAACATAACATGTCAGAGGTGTACGAGTCAAAAAATCCGACTCACATCAAAACACCTCATTACGATCGAATAACTAGACTAAATAGACCTCGATCGAATAAAAAGATCGAATAACATGCCTCGAGCCCTATCGTCGGAGTCTCGAAACACACATTCCAAGAGAGACAAATGATAGAGAATATGTTGACATCAATTTTAACTTGCCAACTGATTGCTACCAAGACATTGACATGGGAAGTTTTTCGTGGGATCCCTCTTCAAAGACTCCAACCTTGAGGGATTTGAATTTTCAAGTTCTGCAAGGGATGAGAGTTGCGATTTGTGGAACTATTGGTTCTGGCAAATCGAGCTTGTTATCTTGCTTATTAGGTGAAGTGCCGAAACTATCAGGAAGTGCTAAGTCTGTGCGGGACAACTGCTTTTGTTCCCCGGTCGCCTTCGATACAGAGTGGTAAGATTCAAGACAACATTTTGTTCGGTAAGGAAATGGACCACGAGAAGTATGACAAGGTCCTTGAAGCTTGCTCTTTGAAGAATGGCTTGGAGATCCTGCCATTCGGAGACCAGACAATTATAGGGGAGAGAGGCATCTACTTGAGTGGAGGACAAAAGCAAAGAATTCAGATTGCTCGTGCTTTGTACCATGATGATGCTGATATCTTTCTGTTTGCTGATCCATTCGGTGCTGTCAATGCCCACACAGGATCTCATCTCTTTAAGGTGCTCATTTCATCTTAATCATAATTGTTATTGAAATGGTGAAACATGAATGCCTCACTCACATTATTAACAGGAATGCTTGCTCGGCCATTTAGCTTCAAAAACAGTGATGATATGTGTCATCCACTAAGTGGAGTTCCTACCTTCAGCTGATCTTGTTTTGGTGAGTGATGCTTTTCTTCTTTTGTTCATTTTTCTTGATTCTTCAGTTAATAGCATCAGAGCTTTCTTAGATTACATAACAAAATATTGCTGCTCTCTTTCCTAGTGTATGAGAGATGGAAGGATTGCACAAGCAGGAAGGTACAACGAGATACTAAACTCCGGATCAGAGCTCATGGAATTGGTCAGCGCGCATAAGCATGCTTTCGAAGCACTCAACACAATTGATCTTGATACAGGTGCTTCACACAACAACATGGACACGAGAAGTAGCCCACGATCTCTTCACCAAGTCGACAACAAAGATGAGGCAGAAGAAGAAAGCAACAAGAAGGGACAACTAGTTCAAGAAGAAGAGAGGGAGAAAGTCAAAGTTGGGTTTTGGATCTACTGGTGATATATAACCATGGCACATAAAGGAGATCTGGTTCCACTAATACTATTGGCTCAGATCTTTCTTGAGACCCTTCAGATTGGTAGTAACTATTAGTTGGCATGGACAGCTCCTGTGTCGAAGGATGAGGAACCTCCTCTTAGTGGTTCGATGCTGATCTATGTCTACATCGCACTAGCCCCCGTGTGCTCCATTTGCATTCTTATAAGAGCTCTACTGCTTGTAACAGGCGGATACAAGACGGCAACGCTGCTCTTCAACAAGTTGCACACCTGCATTTTTCGTGCTTCCATGTCATTCTTTGATTCAACCCCCAGTGGGTGTATCCTTTAACAGAGTATGCGATTATCGCTCATCTTTTCCTCTACAGTTTTGTACTGCAAATGTGTTTGAGTTGACACTCAATTGTTTTTCCAGGCATCGACAGATCAAAGTGATGTAGATACCAGTATTCCTAACCAAATTGGTGCCATGATAAGCTAAGTAATTTTCTAAGTTATTATTGTTTCTCATCAGTGCTCACTTTTTGAACATTTGTCTTTTATTTTGTTCTTTAGATGCATTACATAGATACAGTTTGGTAATAATCAAGGTTGATTGGTACTTGCAAAGCTCCAACCATACAACACTTCTCAGACACAATGTCAGGGTCAATGACAATTAGGAGCTTTGGCCAGGATGCAAGATTTGTAGGCACTAATTTCGATCTGTCGGACGATTACTCTCGACCTAAGTTTCACAATGCCGCGGCTATGCAATGGCTTTGCTTTTGACTAGACATGTTGTCTTCTCTTACTTTTGCCTTTTCTTTAGTATTCTTGGTCTCTGTGGGAAAGGGAGTGATTGATCCTGGTAATTGCCTTGATGATATCTGGATTCTATCCTGTCTGAGTGATGTGAAGAATGTAGGGTGCTAATCTCTACCGTTTTGTCTTCTTTCCCTTTCAGGCGTTGCTGGCCTTGCAGTAACACATGGACTTAATCTTAATGCACTACAAGCCTGGGTAATTTGGAATCTCTGCCAACTTCAAAACAAGATAATCTCTGTTAAGAGATTACTGCAGTATACCAGCATTGCCAGTGAATCACCTCTCTTTATAGTTCGATCTGTCGGACGATTACTCTCGACCTAAGTTTCACAATGCCGCGGCTATGCAATGGCTTTGCTTTTGACTAGACATGTTGTCTTCTCTTACTTTTGCCTTTTCTTTAGTATTCTTGGTCTCTGTGGGAAAGGGAGTGATTGATCCTGGTAATTGCCTTGATGATATCTGGATTCTATCCTGTCTGAGTGATGTGAAGAATGTAGGGTGCTAATCTCTACCGTTTTGTCTTCTTTCCCTTTCAGGCGTTGCTGGCCTTGCAGTAACACATGGACTTAATCTTAATGCACTACAAGCCTGGGTAATTTGGAATCTCTGCCAACTTTAAAACAAGATAATCTCTGTTGAGAGATTACTGCAGCATTGCCAGTGAATCACCTCTCTTTATAGAATCAAACAAATTAGAGTCAAGTTGGCCATCTAAAGGTGAAATATGTATTCGCGACTTACAGGTAACACTATGCTTTTTGGTAATTTGTTTTCTTTTCCTTTTAGTTGTGTAACATTATGGAAGGGTCATATACTATGTCAGTGTAAAATTCAATTTGGTCTTTCTTGAACAGATGTTCCCATGTCATTCTTTGATTCAACCCCCAGTGGTCGTATCCTCAACAGAGTATGCGATTATCACTCATCTTTTCCTCTACAGTTTTGTTCTGCAAATGTGTTTGAGTTGACACTTAATTGTTTTTCCAGGCATCGACAGATCAAAGTGATGTAGATACCAGTATTCCTAACCAAATTGGTGCCATGATAAGCTAAGTAATTTTCTAAGTTATTATTGTTTCTCATCAGTGCTCACTTTTTGAACATTTGTCTTTTATTTTGTTCTTTAGATGCATTACATAGATACAGTTTGGGAATAATCAAGGTTGATTGGTACTTGCAAAGCTCCAACCATACAACACTTCTCAGGCACAATGTCAGGGTCAATGACAATTAGGAGCTTTGGCCAGGATGCAAGATTTGTAGGCACTAATTTCCATCTGTCGGACGATTACTCTCGACCTAAGTTTCATCACAATGCCGTGGCTATGCAATGGCTTTGCTTTTGACTAGACATGTTGTCTTCTCTTACTTTTGCCTTTTCTTTAGTATTCTTGGTCTCTGTGGGAAAGGGAGTGATTGATCCTGGTAATTGCCTTGATGATATCTGGATTCTATCCTGTCTGAGTGATGTGAAGAATGTAGGGTGCTAATCTCTACCGTTTTGTCTTCTTTCCCTTTCAGGCGTTGCTGGCCTTGCAGTAACACATGGACTTAATCTTAATGCACTACAAGCCTGGGTAATTTGGAATCTCTGCCAACTTCAAAACAAGATAATCTCTGTTAAGAGATTACTGCAGTATACCAGCATTGCCAGTGAATCACCTCTCTTTATAGAATCAAACAAATTAGAGTCAAGTTGGCCATCTAAAGGTGAAATATGTATTCGCGACTTACAGGTAACACTATGCTTTTTGGTAATTTGTTTTCTTTTCCTTTTAGTTGTGTAACATTATGGAAGGGTCATATACTATGTCAGTGTAAAATTCAATTTGGTCTTTCTTGAACAGATGTAATTACTTTAGGAGTAAAGCAATGCATCATTTTATCTGATCTGTGATAGAGTTCTAATTTTGCAAAATGTTTTAACTCTGTCTATGACTTGGTTATGCTTTAACCGTAGTTCTGTCCTTGTGATTTTTACAAAGTGAAAAATCATGGAGAAAATATGCGAATATTAGTATTGGTTTATAATGCTTCCTCAAAAATATAATTTTAAACATGTCTCTGTTGAGTAAATATCTCTCTTTCAAGCTGTTTCTATACACCATTGATGCCTATTTTTATTGGCAACTTTTTCTGAAGTGATAATTCAATGTGTGTGCAGGAACGTTATGGACCACAGATGCCTTTTGTGTTGAGGGGTCTGACTTGCATTTTCCCTGGAGGAATGAAGACTGGTATTGTTGGAAGAACAGGCAGTGGAAAGTCTACCCTGATACAGGTCCTTTTCTGGATAGTTGATCCTACCAACGGTCGCATACTTATTGATGGTGTTGACATTTCAACGGTAGGACTTCATGAGCTAAGATCAAGATTAAGCATAATCCCACAGGATCCAACAATGTTTGAGGGAACCATCCGTAGCAACTTAGACCCACTTGAAGAGTACACAGATGCAGAAATATGGGAGGTGATTTATCTTTGATTCATTATTTTCTTTCAATTGTTAATTACGCATACTCGTTAATCTAATGCAATAGAAATGCTTTAGGCCTTGGATTCCTGTCAGCTTGGGGAGGAAACAAGGAAGAAAGAATTAAAGCTCGACTCTGAAGGTTAAGTATCTTTGTTGGCTTAGTTTGTGATTTGAGTTATATTTATAGTCGGATAAAGACATCTAGATCTTACTTGCACGATCGGTTTGCAGAACAATGGAACCAGAAATAGGTTATCAAAATTGTCTTATGCAATCTGGCACATGAAATCTTATGCTCTAAAATTATTTGTGATGTTTGAGATTTAAAACTTTTCATAACTAGTATTGAGGTTATTTTTCTACTTTCGGTTGGATCTTTTAGGACATCAATTATTTATTTAATCATGGATTGCAGTGAATGAAAATGGAGAGAATTGGAGCGTTGGTCAACGACAGCTTCTCTGTTTGGGTAGGGTGATTCTGAAGAAAAGCAAGATTTTGGTTCTTGATGAAGCAACTGCTTCAGTGGATACTGCTACCGATAATCTGATTCAAAAGACACTGAGGCAGCAGTTTTTGAAGTCGATGGTGATCACAATTGCACATCGGATAACTTCTGTTCTCGGTTAGTGATATGGTTTTAGTTCTTGATGATGGTAAGTACAATGAAGTTTTTTGTTTCTTTTTTCTTTACCTCAAGATACATCAGTTCATCACCTCTAATGTAACCTTTTTCTTTTTCTCTGGTGACCAGGATTGATTGTGGAATATGACACACCAGTAAGATTGCTAGAGGACAAGTCTTCTTTGTTTGCAAAACTTATCGCAGAATACACCATGAGATCTAGTTCAGGTTTTTATCAACTAAATAACCGATACACTATCTCACTGAGAATATTTTGGGTGCAAGAAGATGGTCAAGAACTGTAAGTAAAGATGTGTTGTTCCCTTTCTTTGATCCATCTGGCTATGTCGTATAAACAGTAATGATCACATGTCCCATATAGCATTAGAATGAGCTAGATTTTCCTTGGCACTAGATTTTATGAAAAATATAGGTAACCTCTTTTGGCACATTGCCTTCTATTCTGCTTAGATCTTTACTCATACTCAGAACTAGATTTTTCTGTTCTACTTGTCAGTAAAACTACTGGCACATCACTAGTATCAACACCTAATGTAGAATCTCTCTCCATCCTAGACTAGTCTTTGCTTGCTACACTAAAATGCAGGTGTACTAGGGAACTTGCATCAGCTATATAGCTCAAAAACTGTCATGTAATCAAGAGAAAGGAAGTAACACTTTTCTCAGTTGTTTAATAATAGGCTTCTATGTCACTTTTATTTTTCCCCTTGAAGCTGCTATCTCACTTTATTCTACATGGCTTGAGCTCATACAGTTAAACCAATAAGTCTCTCCCTCTCTAAAAAAAGAAACCAGTAATAAGTGCAAGAAATATAGAAATGCATATCCTTCAAGTGTGCATCTATCACTCCCAAAATCTATTTGATGAATTGTTGGTTTTTGTTGACTAAACGATAAAAGAAACCAGTAATAAGTGCAAGAAATAAAAATCTGTTTGATGAATTGTTGGTTTTTGTTGACTAAACTTTGTATCCACAGTAGAAGCAGGGACACCTCAACTTCCACATTACCTCAGATAACATATCGGTGTGGTTCAGTCAATCTAAATAGGATTTTGCATGATTAACAGTTTTCTTCCATCTTTGAGCTTATATTAACTTTAAGCACACATCAAAACTGTCATGAAACTGAAACACAAGCTGACAGAGTTCAACCAGGTAGTATTGGAGGTTCTGCAGTAAAGAATAAAAGGATAATTTTAAATATATATGTGTGTGTGTGTGCGTGTGTGTGTGTGTGGTAAAAACTCTCACTAGCAGAGATATTTCAGTGATCATGTTTGGTTGTTTTGGTCTACTTCTCAGAACAAATATATCTTGCATCAACTAATAGAAATAAGCAAGAAGCTAAACCAGTTTAATTAATGCACATAATAATGTTATAAAAGATAAAATTACTTAGACTATCTAAAATTTGCTGCGTAATTTTCACAACTAGTTTCATATGGCTCTTGGGATTTATCATACAAAGTATTGGGATTTATCATATAAATAAAATTGGTAAAAAAACATTTAGCTTCAAATAATCTGCAAATAGAAGAGGAATGAATAAGAAGCAACTTACCGGAGAACCAAATTTACAGAAAGACAACCAATCTAGATCACAGAATTTGCTGAAAGAATTATACAGCAACAACAAAGAAAACCAGAAGAAATAGGAGCTCCCTTCAGTCCAAAGCAATATGAAGAGATAACATCTAGGAAATGATATTGTTTTGGTCTGAAAGCAGCTCCCATTTCTGCTGCTCTCAAGCCCTCAGAAAGCAGATGCAAGGAAGAGAAGAAAGCAGAATAGATGGAAGATGGGAAGGAACAAAGATGAACAACCATGCAGTCTCCGGTTGATATAATTACTTTGGCCTGTGGAGCTCTCCTTTTGTTTTCAACTTCATTTGGTACATTACTGATCTCTAGCTGCTCTTCCTTGTTTAGCTGTACCACAATGGTTATGGAATTTATGCATGGCAGGACCAGTTTCTTCATTTAGGTTTCTTCTTTCAATGTTCATATGGTATGGTTTAATGGTTGCACCATGTTCTAGTTCATGAAGAAAAGAGGAGAGTGAAGAATACTTTTTCAGAATTTTTTTTAAGCTCTTTCTATTCTACTTTGGAGTAGAAATTAGAGGCTGGCATTCATAATGCATGGCATATAATTAAGAATCATGCATCCTGAACAAGAAACCACCCATATTTGTCTCTCCTCTCTTATGTCAAGAAACATGGATACTAGATTTTGCTATTAGCCAGAGCTCTCAAGTCTCTTTCTAGAGGGGTGCATGTGTCAATCCACAGAGCATTTATGTTCTTTCCCTCACATTGTATGCTTAGTGTATTCTATTTAGGAAACCCATTCTACTTGGTGCAGAAGGGACTGCATCCTGTGTTTCTTGTGCTCCATCTGTGACAAGCTTTTTACTTTTTTTACATTGTTTTTCTCTTGCCTTTCTCCACAAGATTAACCAAGCCTTCTTGTTTTATGTGGCTGTGAATCTGATTCCTTTCTTCTAACTTTTATGCCCTTCCATCTATGAGGTTTGATCAGTAAAGTCGGTTTTAATTAGGTGTCGCGCTGTCGAAAATGACTTACTCTTTAGTCGCAAAGTAGCAATCTTCTTATCGTGGTACCAAAGTATATCCTTTGTTTATACTCCTTAAAAATGTTTAAGCACATAATTCCATGTGACTGTCACTGTTAAGACTGCATCTTGTTGTGCATTAACCACTGTTGGTAAGTAAAACTATAAATCCTTGTTTAAAGCCCCACAGTGTGGTTACTATTAGAACTAAATGATTCCTGACTGCAAAAGCAAGCATCATACAAGCCACTTGGACCTTTTGTTGCACCTTAATGGAATTTTGTTTTGGGTTGCACTCCAAATTAATTGAATGGCTCATAGTAGATAGTGACCTTGGATCACAGGACCCAGGGAAATATTGCTTGGTAGCTAATCTAGATTAAGACAGCATCATCATGCTTTTTATGACTGAAGTGGTTTCCTGGTTTATCAGAGTGTATTATGTTTTACTTAGATGAGTAGTCACAGTGATATACACTTGATCATCAATTGTCTTACTTCTGATCTAAAACATAATCTTAAATAGTGCTTGTAATAATAGTTATTAATATTTGTCATAGTTACATAGATGGACCTTAAATATATACTTTTTGCCATTAATATTATGATATATGTAAACTGCTCACAATGCAGGATCTTCAAAGCATCCATGCACCCACAAAAACACATCATAATAAGAGAGTAAGATTGAGAATTACATTAAAATCATGTTATTTGATGGGGAGTTCTGCATCCTCCAATTGTTTGATGTTTTCTATCAATCTCCACCCAATGTTAAAAGAACTTGAGCTGATGAGTTGAAAGATGAAGCATTTTGATACTGACATTTGGTTGATAAACAAATAAATAATATATTACTGGATTTGTTTCTTAATCATCTTATTTGTTCTCTTTTTGCAGACACATGTATATGCATCTGCCTTATACAAAGAGTGATGATGTAGGAAAGCCAATTCACATGAAGAAACAACAAAACTGTCGAAGTTAATAGATATTACACGTAATCTTTTAAAAGGGTTCCCCCGATAAATTTTCTTTTGTGTGTATATATATATATATATACATACATATATATAAATAAAGGATGCTAGAGAAAGCAATCAGCATGTTTAATCCTATATCAATTGAAAAGTAGGAGAACAAATGGCTCGTATTATTCGTGTTGCATTGAATCTACTCTCAAAGATACGATAATAAATGATTACTCATCGTAACAAATGATGCAGTAGTTGATCTTCTGGCAAAAGGATATTATGGATCAGAAAATTGATTTCTGGACTAAAAGAAAAAAGCTGAAATGATGCTATAATTTGGAACAAATCAAAAGGCGTACAAATTCTATTCTTTTATAGAGTCGGCATCACAGTTTCCAAAGATGATTTAGTCCACACCTAATGAGCAATGTCCATCAAGGAAACAGTCAACGATGGGCGGCTGAACATTAGTGATCGCAGGATGTGGCACATATGATCACGTTATGGCCACATCTATTTCATTCATTCTTTTATCTGCTGAATTCAATTCTCTGTAGCAAAAAGAATAAAAGGGTTGTTAATAATCGGTGAATTCACACAAGTTATAGACACAGAAGAAAGAGAGAACCCAACATCTCATCTATGTTTCCTTTGGTTTCAGGATTCAGAGGATGAACTGCAAGGAAGAAAAGAGTCTAATTCCTATTTGCTTATCTCAATGACTCTCAATTTCAGGGTGACACAGACTGCAACCTTTGTCATCTGTACAGAATTAATTGGCCTTGGAACAACAATTACATGACAAAATACTAATGTCTGTCGACAAAGAAGAAGAAGAAGAAGAAGCAGCAGCACGAAGGTTGGTCATGGTGGCCGCCAGGCTCACCGGCTTCTTGGCTTCGACGGCCTTGCCGATCCGCGCTTGCCGAAGAATCCACAGCAAAGGCAACGAGGGACCTTGGGAGATGGTGGGTCGACGTTCGGCGGGAGGACACCTGCACGGAAGGCGTGCCTGCCGTCGCCGGTGCTGCGGTTGCGTCCCATCGTTCGGCCGGTCGACCCCACGCTATTCGAGTGCTTCAGTTCCCTGATTTCTTCGGCTCCTTCCTCCTCCTCCTCCTTTTCCTTCTTCTTCTCGGAGAACAACCTCTCATCCCACACCAGCCCTGATGAACCTGACCTCCTGAACGTCGTCGCAGATCTTTGTAGCTCTGCCATCCTCCCTCCCTCTCTCTCTCTCTCTCTCTCTCTCTCTCTCTCTCAATCGATCTCTCGGTAGTTCCGCTAATAAATAGGAGGAGGCCGGAGAAGGAAACGGCGGATGATGAAGGAGAAGATGAAGAGATCCATGGAAACGGTGCAATCTGATGCTGTCATGGAGGATTTTACGTCTCATATTAATGTAGCGATTGACGTGACTTCCTTTGGTTGACCTCCTTGTGATTGGCGACCCCGGCTTTCCTTTGGCCAATGGCGGACTCTGCATCGACCCACTCCAACATGGATCCGCCGTACAAAGTAGAAGAAGAGTGTTCTTCGTTATTAGATGAGACATATTTTAAGTTAGATAGAGGGGATAAGCATTCTTGGGTAGGTTCCTATAGGATATGCATGAAGACAAGATCCACTTGCCGACCAAGCAATCTTGCTACATCACTTGGCCTAATTGTCTTCGTTGGTGTGCTAAAGAAGGTAAACTTGTCATCACATGACGAATTCTCTTAGTGTCCAAAGAAACATAATGGTCCCCTTCATGTTGCAATAATTTTAGAGCACTGACTTCACAAGGGGCCAAGAGTCAATCCTGTGAAGGTGAAGGGCAGACCATATCAGAAACCTAACTCCCTTTTCTCAGAATCAGAGAGGAGGAAAAGAAAAGGCAATCGATCAACACACTTATATGTGCATTGAAATGAGCTATTTTCTTTGTTTATAGATTCCCTGAGAACGAATGGACACTTTAGGACTTGGACTAGTCAAGTTCAGATGGGAGAATGGAGAGAATATTGTACAAGCTGGAAAAGGATCAGATCAAAGCTGACAATGTGAAGCACAATTTGACATTCAAAGTTGGGTTTGAATATTTGACTCGTTGAATTATTCATCTGGCAATAAATAACATTGGAAAGGATGCATCACCCACCCAAAGAAAGCAGCAAGATCAGGCAAATTATTCCACCAGATCCCTGTAAATGTGTCTGCTACAACTTATTTCATTTGCTGAGCTGATTATGGTAATTGAAAAAGGAGACTTTTTCCTCTCACTTCATCACCATGCATGTTAGTAGGACAAGAACCAGATCCCTTTTGACAATCTCTGAATAAGCCTACAGAGACAATAGATTTTCTCAAGGAGCTTCAAAATGCACATATGCAAATTTCTGTACTCAAAACTATAGCAGGGAGCAGATATGTAAGAATGTTTAGAGAATGGAGCACGTTAACCAAGCTTAGCCCTTGATTCAACTGCATTTAATTGAACTTCAAGATCTTAATCCATCATTTAAGGCAAAAAAATGCAATATAAATAAACTAAAATTGCAAAACAAGCTTCTCAAAGCATTGCGCTTGAACGAAACAGATATACAGGCCATGCAAAAGTTTTGTGTACAGCTACTTGAGGAACTTGGACTCTTAAAAGAGCTAATGAGCAGTAATAACAGGTTTCCGAGGAAAGTTACAAAAGTTTCCTGGAGTAGAACTTCTGATCAACCAGCGGAGATGGTCCCAGGCGAAGACCGCCGATATGGAGCACGATGATCAGGAATTCCATCCTCGAGTCGCTTCTCTTCAAACCACTTCAGCACTCTCTTCCATGGAAGATTTGTTACATGTACTATACTGCTGATCATTGCATTCTGTATTGCATAGCACAGAAACCAATTAGCGATAAGACAGTAATACCAAGATGTACCGATCCTAATCGTCATGCATGTTTACAAATTGGATGCCTAAGTGAACCAAAAAAAGAGGAGAATTTCAGCATTATAGTTTGGTGACAAGCTTCCAACTACAAAGGGTTACCTAAGTTATTTAGCGTGATACTGTCTACATTGAATGTCTTAAATACAAAGGTATTTTAGCAATTTACTCACAGTCGGACGTTTTGTTCGCGAGTAAACTCTTTCTAATGTTTCGATATGCACTTTCTTCAGTCTCTTCTGTGCCAACCACCTTGTTCGCATTACGTGAACAGGAAGTTCTTTAGCGGGCTTGCTTTGTACATCGTCCGTCGCTATAGCAGGAGGAGATTCCAACAGCTTGCTTTCTGGTTCAGGTGTATGTGTGGTGTCACCCATTAAGGACTCACTTGAAGGTTCACTTGTCTGTTTGATTTCATCAGGTAAAGAAGCAGACATAAGCAAAAGATTTGGAGGTGGATCACGAAGCAATTCGAGGACAAAAGCCCTTTCTAGCCCAAGTTCTGCAGCAAGACTTTTAATCTGCAAAGAAAAATACCATGATAAACAATGAAATAATGAGTATCTTGGAACCATATTAACTATTGTTTAGACAAAATCTTCACTGCATGCGATCTTATGATATTCATAATAAATTGGTATTCATGGTAAGACACTTACGCTAGTTTTACGCCTACCAATCTTTAAAGCACGAGCCAGTCTCCGCATCTGCCAATTCTTAAGCTTTGGTCTTCTGTCTTCATACTCATCATCCTCATCACTGCCCAAATGACCAGAACTTGGTGAAATTCCAGAATTATCATCATTATCTTCAACCCCTAGTGCTTCCTCTAACTCTAGTTCTAGCCTAGCCAAATCTTCTTCACTTATGTCATCATCAACATCATCACTCAGAAGGTTATCATTTTTCAAATCTTCCTCCAGTTGGCTGAAAAGTGCCTCAAAAGCATCTTCATCAATATCATCTCCAGCCCAATCACTATTTTGCTCTGTTGACTGGCAATAAATTTCCGTCAATATGAGAAGTTCAAACATACATAACTTGCTCATGCATATTACCCAATTTACGCCACTGGTCCCTCAATAGAAACATAAACTTTGGCTGAATAGCATGAAACGAAAAAAAAAAAAAACTCTTAACAAAAATCCACGGTGGTGCATGTCAAAATCCCATGAAGCCAAAGAATGAAGACTTAACATCAATAACAAAAACACAGTTCGTTGATCCTTACTGCTGCAGCTCAACCAGATGGATGCCTTTTGCAAATTAATTGTAAATGACATGATTATAAAAGTAATTACTAATATAGATGTCTTAAAAACAAAAAACAATGTTTGCGCATAGAAACAGTAGAAATAACTATGTGATTTTGGTCGATGAGCATAAGATGCATATACCAGATGAATTCTTTGGAACAAAGAAATTTCAAGAAAAAGTATCCAATGCCCAAAATAAGCAGATAAAGATAGAAAACCAATCTGACATATGCGACATTTTCAGAGCTCGGTCTAGCACTTACAAGGTCTTCCAAAATGAAGCAAGGAAACAAGTGGTGCAAGTGGGGGCTCACCAGTAACTTAATTGATTGTTGGACATGAAGAGGATTTGCTAAGATTTGAGTGCATAAACAGCTATATGTGATCATATCATTAATTATTCCATTTCACCTTCTCTACAACTACCTACATGTAATTTGGGAGTGATTCCTTTGTACAATGAACTCTTTCCCACATTTCTATGAGATTTCACCTTATCCTTGGGTGTTTAATCCAATTTTCTGTCATTCTCTTTTTTCATTTAACTTTCTCTTGTGACCAATTATGGTTGTACCTTCTTAACTGTAAACCTGATGGAGAAATGAGAAGCAAAAAAGTAAATGAACTTTGGATGGTGCTAGACTCAGAAGATGTAAATAACACGGATGTTAATCGAAGATCCCCCAAGGAGAAAATTCTGGCATTGCATGGTTGCAAAGATATGGATGGAGATTACTTTTAGTACAAATGCCTTTATGAATAATGATTGGCAAAGCATAGAATCTAACACGAGGAGTTCAAAGTGGAAGAGAATGTCTGTCACTGTACTTCGATAAACACCTTATCATTCTAAAAGAGGTGTGAAAGAACGAATTTACGAAGCAATCCCTGAATACACTACAATCTCAGGCCCTTAGGATGAAATCCCAATTACTAAATGGAACCCATGAGAGCATCCTTCTAGTTTGATATTTCCAGACCTCGTTACATGCTTCAAAGTGTCCAACACTTCAACGTCCGAATAATCCAACAAAGGGACAACTCCCAGAATTCAACAACCTAAATTCAAGTACCATAACTTACTTAATTATCTTATGATACATGGAAAAGCTGAAACCCTTCTCGGTCACGTACAAGCGTATCAGGTAAATCACTTATACCATTAGTCTATCTGAACTCTAAATGGTTTCCAACACTTCGGGATGGTGACATAAGTAGAATAAAGATCCATTTTTTGTGTTCCGAGGGGTTGAATTGTGTTGTGCCTAAGTTTACCAAGGCGCAAACACTTGAAAAATCCAAGCAAAATAATACTTCAAGAGCCGGCGATCCCGAGCCGGAAGGGGAGGAGACCGTACCTTACGCCTGGGAGGACCTTCCTTAGTTTTGGCGAGCCCCGAGCTGCTCTTCCTGCGCCGAGAGAAGGCGATGAGGGAGTGGAAGGAGCGGCGCGGAGGTGCCGCCGATGAGGGGAGCAGCCCCGAGGCGCCAACCAGGAGAGGCGGCCTGCTCGTCGTTCCGCATCGGAGGGCCGCCGACGAGACCCCTAAGGCCATGGCGGGCGTCGAAGCGGATGCCGCCATGACCGCGCGAGCGAGCGAGCAAAACCATCTCCGCGACCCTTTTATCGCCGGGATTCCTTTGGAAGAGGCGGACGTGGGCGATAATTAGGCCCAATAATCCGGTCCGACCCGGCCCACGGTCTTCTTCCATACACACAGGTATCCTTATTTTGACGGATTTATCGGAACATGCAAATTAGATCGAGGACAATAATATGTCATTTGAGCTTAGTTGAAGTCCGCAATACTGTTCCATAAAAGAGCCTAACGAAGGCGGCAAGTAACCCAATAATATCTAAATTAAACCTACATATTATTTGATCATATTTTTTAAGAATCTATTATTCTCTCTCTTTTTTTTGTCCTTTAAACTAGGGTTCGTCGAGGAGGCCGCGAGGAGGTTTCACCCGTCGCCGGCCGCTCCGGTACGCCTCCTCCTCCTCCTCCTCTTTTCCTTCTTCTCCTCTTCTTTCTCCTCTTTTCCTTCTTCGTTCTCCTTCTTCTCCTCTTCTTCCTTATTCATCTTCTTCTTCCTCTTCGACACTTGTAACCGAAACTGCAATTGTTGATCTTGATCACTGTATTATAAATTGAAAGGGATTGACGAATTGGTAGTTCTGTCATTCTTTCAAGATAGTTTGTTACCGATCCATTCATTTTGGCAATCTGCTTAATTTCGCACTGTTCTTCGAGAAAGAAAATTAACCAAGGCCATTTGCATGAGACAATGGGCAGAAGATGGTGGGTAGCTTTGGTTTCAATTCTCTTTCGTGTTCCTATTCGAAGGAGCTCTCATCAAGAGTTAGATCAGTTAGATTGCTGTTGTTTAACTGTGACTGGTTTATGAATAAGTGCATGTTATATTTTGGAGGTCTATCATAGTGTTTTTAGAGCCTTTGGCCCATGTCAAGCTTTCATGATCTTTCCTATTGCAAATCATCATGGAAGGCTCCTTTTAATAATGATTCTTTTTTTGCTTTTTATACAATTTAGAGTTTAATTGCATGTAGGATTGTACTTCCCATTAATCTCCGGTTATTGCACAGACTATCCTTTATAAAATTAATGCTTTCCTCTCTTTCATGCAATCTTCAAGCATGGACATGCAAGAGATGTAAAAGAAAAAAAAATTAGCGTTTCTTTGCTTATCATTTGATTTTATATCTTCATGAAAAATGTTTTTTTTTAATGTATTCACAAGTTATTTTCTGTCTTTTGTCACTTTTGTGGTAAAGGCTAGCTACATGTTGATTGTGGCTGTTATTACTTGAATAATTTAATAAGAAATCTAAGTGTTTGTCAAGAGCCAATATCCAGTTTTTGGCAATTGCTGGTTTCGTCTACACCATGTTTGTGTTCTAAGCTCTTTGCACTGATACTCCATTGTTTTTTTTCCTTTCTTGTTTTGCAGCTCAAGTTGTTTGGATTGTCAATACTGTTATCGTGGGAGTTGTGGATAATCTTTCTTTAGGAAAATGGCAAGATTACTGTCAAGCATGGTCCTAAGGGCCATGACCAGTTCCTCTAACAGCACAAGGGTAAGACCAAATTGATTCTTCAATCCTGAAGGTTACACTTTACCCTAATGTGCAGACTAGCAAATGAGTTATGCAAAGATATTTGTTGACTCAGTTCACAGATATCAAGTTGGCATTTTAAATGTTTAGTGGCTCTATTGTTTTATGTTCATGAAATTGGAAAACTTGTGCTTGTGATATGATAGCAAATTTTCAGCGTTACTTATGCAAATCAGTGTCATAAAAAGGTATTAAAGAAAGCTGGGTTTGTTTGCAGCCTTCTCCCTTTCATAAAGGTGTATATAATATAATGTAATATTCTGCTCAAACATTTTAACATTCAAAAGCTTTCATATATACCATTTTATGAAGCCAGAACTTAGACCCTATGTTACAGTTTATTTGTTCCCACTTGCCACCTATGGTTTTGCTTCTGGCATATAATGAGGATATTGGTGTTCCTCATATACTCTATGTTCTGTAAAATGATTTACATGCCTTTGTTTTAGTCTTCTGTTTGTGCTGCTGAGTAGTGAGATACCACTTTACCTGTTTTGTGTATGCACACATTGTTGATATTTTGAATTTCGTCATACTTCCATTTCATGGCACCAGGTAACACTTAGATTCTGATATTCCTGAGTTTTTGTTTGATCTTCAGGAGTTTCTGCAAGACATAGTTTGATTCATATGTCATCTGAAATGTTAATTCTTCAGTTTCTTACAGCTCATACTTAATCTGTCTCTATAGCAGAAACATTACCAGAACTCAAATCTAGTTCTTTATGTTGTGGCAAAGGCTTGACAAATTTAGAAAATCTTATGGTTAAATTCTCAAATTTTATTGTTCATAAATCTTTTATATTTTTTATTGTTCGTGGCACACATCATGGACTCTTAACAATTAATTATGTATGGCTTCTATTTCATAACCAATTTGGTACAATTTGATTATTTATGTTTTTTTAACTCTGATCTCTAATTTTTGAGCTAATTTAGATTTACAGTTTAGTTATACAGCTTTATTTTATTTTTATTTGTATTATCCAAGACATCTGATCATGCAGTTTATGATAACATGCAAGAGCAGGTTGCATTTGGTTCATCCTATCTGAAACAGATGAACTACTCAACCAGGGGAAGTGCTGATTCTGGTGTAAATGCAGATCTTCCCACCAACGGTTTTGCATCTTCTGGCACATACCCAACAAGGATAACCAGTGATCCTGATACACACGAAGACTTTCAGCCAACAAACAAAAATACTGGCATCTCTATACTAGATATTGTGCAGCAGGTGCTAACACTTGCAAGTTAATAGATGATTTTATAAATGTAAAAGCAATTCAATATCACCTGTGATTTGATTTTTCATATATGAATGATATTTCCAGATGTAAGACTTTTCGTTGGTTCAGTTTTAGTCAATATTCTTGCAGGATGTCAAGGAAAATCCAGTCATGATTTATATGAAGGGTCTGCCAGATGCCCCTCGCTGTGGATTCAGTGCATTGGCTGTGAAGGTCCTACAACAATATGGTAAGATACCTTGAGTTTGAATACATTAGACATCTAGAGTACAATAAAGTTATGCAGTTGAGAACTGTTTCAAATGAGTCATTTTGTTTTCTAATTTATTTTCAGGTGTCCCTATCAGGGCGAGAGATATTTTGGGAGATCTTAAGCTTAAAGAAAGTGTAAAAGCTTATACGTAAGTTGTCACCCTCTATTTTGTTAGCAAATTTTATATGCATGAAGTTTTTATGTTTTGCATTCTATTTCTGGTCATGATTGCCAGTGTTATGGTATACCGATCTGTCCCGAGATGCTATTTCATTTGGTTTTTCATTAACTTGAGTTGTTTTTTAGTGGAACAAATAGATTAGTAGAATTTGCCTCGTGAAATAGAACTTGTTTCCCCTATAATTACAAGTTATTTTGCTAAATCCTAATAAATGTCAGCAATGCATATTGTAAAGATGATATTACGACTAATGTTAATGTTATAAATTCTATTACTTGATTACTATAGAATGTCATATAATATGATAAGCTATCTGGCAAATCAGGAATCAGATAATTTATTCTCTTTAGCAGATGGCGTGTTTATTTATCAGAAGTTGCTTCTGCAACTAAGTTTATTTTATAGAAAATGGAGTTGTAAGAATTCCTTCAAAGATCACTCAGTAAGATTTTTGTTCCGCTTCAACACTAAACATTCAAATGATTTAGTCTCTGTTAAGACATCCGGGTTGGTTAGTGCATTCTTGCGCGAGTGATAGGTATTAGGTTTGAGTCCACATGTGAGCATCATTGTATGCCATTTAATGTAACGAAATTTTTTTAATTTTTTTTTAAACGACAGCTTCAGAAAAGATGGTGCTTTCTGAAAAAAAAAGATGGCTTCATATAGGTTTCCAATGTGCCTTATTCTGTTCATGAATTATATAATCCCTTAAAAAAGATTTTAAGATTGGTGTGCTTCTCTGAATTGGTGTCCTCTGAATCGGATGCTGCTAAGTTTTATGGAACTCATATTCGCAACAGATATAAACACCATATATAACAAGGTAAAATTTGTTCTTCTAATTTCCATTATTGCTTTGGTTGTTATAACTTGTCAGTGGTTCATTCGCAAGTAACATTGTTCTTTTATGTCATTTCATAGAAAATAAAAGAGGAATACACTGGAATTGTTATTCTATGTTTGTCTGGTACATTGCAGCAATTGGCCAACATTTCCCCAAGTATTTATCAAAGGAGAGTTTGTAGGAGGATCTGACATTGTTCTTAATATGCATCAGGTGGTTATATTCAACTTAGAATACCCCTACATTTTGCTTTTCTTTTGGTTTCTTTTGTTTAAGTTCTGTCTCCGTTATCTTCAGAAAGGCGAACTCAAGGATTTGCTGGCAGACATCACTCATAATGGCAACCAAGGCAGGGAGTGAGCGTTGTTGTTGATTCAGGTCCACTGTCTGCAATTGAGAGGCTAATCTAAATGCTCCAGACTTCCTAGTTGTTGGCATCTTTATGCCAGATACTGTTTTCCTAGTACGAAATTCTCGTTTTTGCTATGTAAGGTTGGTTACGGCTCCAGCTATCGGGAACAAGTTGGTCTAACCTATGAGCTCGCTTGGTGAAAGCTTACTTTGTCTGCCTGTTTAAGTCAGATGAGAACATCAGCACGCCTTTGTTATCATGCTATAAAAGCATTTAATTTGTGGATACAAGTTGTTTGTGGGACTCTTTCATCACTTCTTGTTAGTGGACTTTATCATGGTTTAGGCTACTTCTCTGGTGATGTAGGAAGTTCCAAGACTCATCTCTTGTGTGCTTATCTCGGATTTCCTCGTAAACGGTCCTGGTGAGGAGTATGATTGACCAGTGATTTGTTAAAGATGTTTATTAGCAGAATGAGAAAGTTGTTATTGGTTGATATAATTAAATTTGATCGTCAATTAGTCTATTTTTTTAGTACCATTGATTTGACATCCTCTATTCAATTGATGTGACATGTCTAATATATATATATATATATATATATATATATATATTTGTTATTATTAATAATTGATATGGTATCGTATTTCACATGTGAAGTTTTGATTGATAAAAAAAAAAGAATCATATCATTGGTTAATTTGGTAAGTCCGGTTTAAAATGACTAAATCTTGATTGCATCGGTTGTGGTTTGGCAGAGGCTTTTTGAGAAACTTGGAATCAGAATCATAACAAAGCTAACCAATGAGACCATCAAATCAGAATCATTAATGCGTAGATCATGATGGTTCTACCACGGCACGCCATGTTCTTTATGTGTACTGCAAGCGTCTTTGAAGTCGTCAAAACAAACGTATCGAACTAATTGGAACTAAAAAACCAAATAAAATCCAACTTTCCGATTCGTTTTCATGAAACATCGGTTTTCACACCTCCATGAGGCACACCTCCTAATGACCCAAAATGATGCGCACGTCACCCGAGCCTTAATCATGCTTTAACAATCGCAATTTGCTGTAGTTCTGGTTAGATTAGTCCTTGGAATCATCATCACACGCCGTCCATTGTATCTTTCCTTCCCCTCATCCGGACGGTTCGATCGGCCGATCCTTTCCGTATCAAACAAACGGCTGCGATCGGCTGACACCTATTCTCAAGGAGCGGATTTGAGAGGCACGCAACAATCCGGATTTGATAGCCCACCTCGCTTCCGTTTTTATATTTTCCCCATAATTTTATTTTCGGATTTCTCTCGTTGGGGAAGTGGGAAAGAATCGACAAAAGGCAGCGAGAAGAGAACACAAAAGAAGAAAAATAGTTCTCGAGAACAATCCGGTTTCGGTGGATCGATCTCCTCGACAGTTGCAAGGTTGATGATCTTTTATTGGTAGCTTGATTGATGGCTAGTTTGTGAGATGAGATCATCTTTCATTCATCGATTTGTTTTGTGGTCCGTAAATCAATTGCTTTGTCATTTTATGATCTTTGATTCGTATTAGCTTCTTGATGATTTTTTTTAAGGTTCATTAATGTAGGTCTGGATATATATTTTTTTTATTTATTTAAAATGGTTTTAGTGGTTTTTTCAAACTTGGACTCAATTGAGGTTTGATCATTCAATGGATTCGAAGAAATTCGCGGCTCGGAACTCGTGGGTGTGGCTTGAGTCCATGCCTGTTTTTGGTTTAGCAAAAGGTTGAGGTAATTATTTGTGGAAGCGCGTCATCTTTCATGGTGTTTAGTATCTGATCATTCAAATTTTTCGTTATCCTTCTTTCCTCTGTATTTAGCCATTGCATAAGTTCTTCCTTATATTGTTTTGTGTGATTTTGTCTATGTTTCGTGTTGCTTGGTTAAGGAGATAAAAATACGTTCTTTTCTCAGTCATCGTCGGATTATATTTGCTTCGTGTTAATTATTTTTTTTCAATGTTTTGTTTGGTAGGGTTTGGAAAAAGAGGGGCTGCCATGAGATTCAAGAAGGGGAACAAGGTGGAGGTTTGGAGCCAGAGGGAGGTTCCGTCAGGCTCATGGCGGAGTGCCGAGATCATCTCGGGCAATGGGCATTACTATACTGTGAGATATGATGGGTATCCGATGGACGGCAGTTTGGCAGTGGACAGAGTGCCAAGGAAAGCCATCAGACCCTGCCCTCCACCTGCCGGAACCCTGAAGGATTCAGTATCTGGTGATGTCGTTGAAGTTTTCGACAACAATTCATGGAAGCTCGCTGAGGTATTGGTAGTTGTTGATAAGAAATACTGTTCTGTTAGGCTTCTTGGATCCTCCAGGGAGATCAGAGCCCACAAATCTCTCTTAAGGAGACGGCTATCTTGGCAAGACAACAAGTGGGTGATGATTCATAAGGTAATTATGTTTATTCTCGATTAAATTGCTCCTAACTCCATGTGCATGATGATTGCTTCATCATATATGTTTATTCTCGATTAAACTGCTCCTAACTCCATGTGCATGATGATTGCTTTATTAGCATCTTTATATTACTTTTTGTATGAATTTCAGATGCACAATTTTCACCAAGTTAACTTGGTGTAGTTGTTCTTCTGTTGTAGTCTAACTCTCTTTAGTTACTTTAACCTTCGCAAATCTTTTTGTTCCATAGCTATTTTGGTACTCAATGCTATATGAGTATTTTTACATTTGCATGTTGTTCATCTTAATGATACTTGTTATTTCCATTAGGATTCTGGAATACAAAATGGTGCAATGCTGAGCAGTCTGTCAAGAGGAGGAAAGTCCAGTTACCACATACCTCAGTCATGTGTGGAGATAGATAATTCTGCTGGAAAGAGCCTTTTTCCTATTGAAAATTATGATTTTCCTGAGAAAGCTAGACGATTCCTCTCAAGAGAAACAAAGAAAAGGCCATTTGATATATCTATTCCTGATGAGAAGTGCAATGATGTTAGAAGAAAGACAAGGGCAACCGAAAAAAATGGGATGGATCAAAGAATATCTACCGAGCACCCAATACATTGTCTGGAAAAGGTAGATGTCGTTGCTTCCAAAGGAAGAGTGATGGGTGAAAAATGCATGCATACTTGCTTAAACAACAGAACAACTGTTTCCTCTAAAATTGAGTCGGGAAGGGGAAGACCAAGTTCAGATAAGCAAAAATGTCTTGTAGGGAGTGCAGAATCTAATGATGCTGAAAGTACTTCATCCTCTGTTGGTAGTTGTAGTGTTGGCAGCAGTTCATGTAGGTTACCTTGGCACCATGAAACCTATCCTTCCAAAGAATTGTATAACCATTATGATCATGCTGAAACTTCTTGTGGTGTGGAAAGAGAATTATCTCTTTCTAGAAAGGATGAGTTACAAGCAGAAATTCATCAGCTAGAGTTGAACGCATATCGGTCCAGTCTGATAGCTTTACATGCTTCTGGCCCTATAAGTTGGGAACGGGAAGCATTGATGACAAATTTGCGTCTTATGCTAAACATATCAAATGATGAACACTTAATGGAGCTAAGGAATTTGATGCATTCTGAAATGACCACCACATCCTCATAGTTGACTAGAGGATATGCTTAGATCTTGCACATGTGGAGTTACCAGTTAGCCACAGGATTGTTTCAATCATTTGTTTCTTATGTAAGATGAGAATCAAATTGTAGCTGCATACTGAATATTCAAGTTACTCTTTAAAGGTCACTTTGTGTGGCAAATCTTTTTGTATACAAATATTTAGCTATATGGAATATCTTTTAGTAACCTTTTTCAATCTGAACTTGGTTATCACTTTGTAACTCATTGCAGTCTCATTTTGGAGCAACCCTATTAAAACATATATCTATATCTATACATGTCAGAGTAGATATTGGTATGCCTATTAAAACAGTCTGGTGAAGAAATTTCTTCGTTAATGTGAATTCATGTTCTAGAAAAAATCTGTTTTGCTCCTTGGATGTGAATTTACTCTCAATGTGTCCATCCAGAATCAGGCTGTTGATCTCATGCTTTCTGCCCATAAATTTAAGATGGATAGTCAACCGTGTTGCTTCAATACACCATACTTATGCTGAAATTGGTTTACACACTTGAAGCTTGTGGTCTATGTAGAAGCCAAAATGTCCTTACAGTAACTTTGGCAGGCTCATTGTATAAAAAACGAAGATTCTGATAATGTAATGATTAATTTTGTGGCATGTGGATACTTTTGTAGATCCTTGATGAGCATATACATATGTATGCTTCAATTTTGGTTCTCTTGGGTACCATCTGATTGATGCATTTTTGGCTTGAAAAATGTTTCTATGTTGTTTGTCTTGAATGGTATACTGGATGGGCATTTTTGGTCTTCACTTAATGGATATGAATCTCCCATGGTCGATAATTAGTGATACCTTTTGGTGCTTTTGTTGATTTCAGCTATCATAAGTGGGTGAAGCTGTGTACTCTATGTTGCACTAATATTAATGCAGATCCATTTGGTTAACTCCAGTGAAATGTTTCATTCTGTGTACATTATTGACACTTAACTGTGCCTCTTCCAGGGTCAAAGTTGGAGGCTTCTAAGCTTTGCTTCCTTATGTCTATGATGATGGAGTTGTCATGGCTTTTACACTTCAAACAGTGTGGCAAAACTTCCATCTTATTCCTATGAATATGTCAGTATATTTGATTATTGGTACTTTTATTTCTGTTCTATCTTCGTATTTCAGGCTTATTTTCTGCCTGTAATACATGCATGATGCAAGGAAGTTGACCAGAAATATATTAAGAAAATCTTTACAAGTGAAACTGTTAATTGAAGCCTTCTATCCTATCTATATTTGATCTTTACTAAACTTGTTGATGTGTGTGCATAATGTCTGTTATTAGTAAACATATGTATGTTCCATGGCGTGCTTATAATTGTGGTCTACTTGTTGCTGTAATATGGATTACAAGGAAAATGTAGTCTATAAAAATATATCCTTGCTGCTTATTTTACACTGGAGACTAAGCTATGAACATGACACATGACAGTTCATGCAAAACTTGTTTGACATGGATTTCCAAAATTGTAAAATTAAGAATGAGCTGTTAGTTATGTTAGTATAGCGTCTGTGTATTAATTTCAACTGTTTATTTTTAAGGTAATGCAAATCATATGTAGAATCATCAATATGCAATTCAAGTGTTTGGGTAAAGTCACAGTATGATATTTGAATTAGCCACTGCTGGCATATTCTCAAATATTTTGTATCTTTACAAGATTAGCATTTTGACATGAACTAACTCGTGATGAGAAAAAACAGAATTATGAGCAATACTAAACACAAGAATAATATATATGAGCAATGTCTAATCCCTAGTGAGAGCTGAATTATTAGTCTAGACTCAGTGAATTAGATTTATTTACTTGAATCTTATTTCTTTCGTTGCCATTTCTCTTGGAATAGCTTTTACTTGTGGACATCATATAATGATTGAAGTTTCTCGTTTCCCACTGTGTGTGTGTGTGGCATGAGGCCATCTTCATCCCCTAAAATGAGTTTGGAGTACTTGGATTGGGTCCAGGATAACCATTGCTGTCTTGACATGTTTTCCTCTTCCCATTATCCTATTTATTGTCTTTTCACCTTTGCATAATAAGCCTTAAAGCTCTGGAAACCTATAATACAGCCTTTTGTCTTGTTGCTATAATATCTTTAACCTAGTCTTCCACTTACATTTACCAACCAACAAGCATCATATGCTTAATACCCTCCACAGTAGTGTTGTTATCCAACACTGCGCTCTTGCCCTTAAACAATCAAATAAGGCCCAAATTGTTGAACATTAGGTGACACTGGTATGATAAAGTTTTCAAGCAGAGCAACCTCATCAATCAACTGGGGCTTTTGGAGAAGTGTTGCATCAGTGATATTTCTCTATTCACAAGCTCTAGAAATCTTCTGAACATTGCTTTACTTATATTTCCATTGCTGAAATTATTTTTCTATATACAGATGGATACATGTCTTGTCTTGCATAGGACGATTGCACAAACTGGTTATGTGAAACTGTCTTGTATCCGGCAAAAGAAAAGGTCATCGTTCTTAATTATTTTAATACTAACCAGAATTTCATTTCAAGTCAGTCGTTTAATTGTGTATGCATTATTTTAATTTATGAATATTATATATTTTCATAATCTGCATTTTACTACCTTGATTTTACTTTTCTCTAGACAATTGGTTACATATGGTTGAAGAGTAACATGAACAGATAGGTGGTGAGCTTCCAACAAGTCTGCTTCTGGGAAAAACAGTCATGAATTTTGTAATGGATTAAGTCTTATCAAATAATATTTTTCTTCAAATGACGTGCAAGTTCTTTCCACCTCTGCATTCTTGCAATAGTTAGCATAAAGGAAATTCAATAGTTATTATTTTCAGCAGTTTATATGTTGAAACACTATTTTCTGAATTAATTCTGGAACAATTGTTTGCTTATTCTAATTATTTTTTTGAGGCCTCTTTGTCAACTAGGTATCATAGACTTTGTTGCTTCAATTAGGGAAGATGTCATAAAATGAGTTAGCCACAAACCTTGAGCATGATGGTGATTGTTGGAATCATGCATTTGCTGCTGGTTGATCATGCATTTATTGCTGGGTTGATCAACTGTTGTAGGTATGGACTGTAGACCTAGATTAGGAACCAAATCATGAGTAATTTATAAATAATGCATCACGGAATATATACATACACCAAAATGAAGATGACTGTTCTCCACTAGACAAGTTGTTCTTGTAGCTACCTTAGTGGTATAACCCATTCTTACAGATCCTGATTTAAATGTTTCTCATGCTGACTTTTGTTAATTTGATTTCCTGTAACCGATAGTAACTAGTTACGAATGTCTGCAGTTACTCAGAGAATGCTCTTATGACCATTTCCATTGCAGAGCCTGATATAAATGTGCATATATAAGGCTAAAGTCTTTCATTATGGTCTGATAACAAGGCAGTTTTTCATGTTAACATATAGTAACTTGCAAGATTAAGGATCGTCTGCAGGTGCTCAGAACGCTGGGAGTACGCTCTAATGCCTGAAGTTTGAAGGAATCTGATTTTATTTTTGACATATGACAAAGGTGATTTTTTTCCCTTTTTTTCTCTTCGGTGATATTGTGCAGAGAGTATACAAACTGTATAGCGCATTAAACTTACCATGTATTTGATTGGCTACTGTTGCAGATGTCATAGCAAGCACGAGGTGAACTAGTGTTGTGATCATGGAAAATTGTAATCTGCAGACCAAAAAATCTCGACGCTCTAGTTGCTGGAGCAAATAGGTTTGGAGTTGCACTAGCACTTGATGGCTTCTTCTACTTGCCAATATCAAATAATATGGTTTATGATCAAATCTGAGTAGTCCTAGTTATAAAGGCGCTAGATGTGAAGTATTATTGAGTTCCTGTAGAAACCTGTATGTATCCAAGGGAAGTGTGCATGCATCTATTTCATCCCTTTTGTAGTAGACTTGAACTCTGTGGTTGATCTGAATCTGTGAGCTTCCATGGATGTGCAATTGTTAAGGACTTCTCAGGCATGCTCAAAATGATGAATAGCAGCTATCTAAATTTGTAATGTTTCGAGGTCACTGCAGTATTCTATGTTCTGATTCCAGGAATTCCAATATGATTCAGGACAGTGATGTGTTGTGGCTTTATATCATTTAATTGTGTTGGCCATGGTAGTGAAGTCAAACGTGGGGGTGAACAATTACAAGCTTCATACATAATTGAATGCAATGATCGGTGAGATCATTTGTATGATTGCTTGTCCTTATTGTTTGAATTATTGCTCGTATGATGAGAGGGATTGCCTCTTGTTGCATGCATGATTTGTGTTCATTATTGTTTGACTGCTATATCATGGAATTCGAGATGGTTGATTGAGACGGAGGAAGATGATTATTTTGCTTATTGTTCCAGTAGTATTTTCTCCAATGTTACTGATAGAGCACTGAAAGTATACGAGGGAACATAAAAAATCTCATTGCGTAATATTATATGTGATTCATCTCAAATAAATTAGCATAGCACACAAAATAATTGTGATATTGCGCTCATGGCGGCTCCGCCACCGAATGAGACCCGCAAAGCCGTGGTGGCCGCGCCTCAAGCGCCAACGAGGAGTTGCATATCCAAGCGACGGCCGCCGACGCTCACGCGTGCTTCGGGTAGCGGACGCTAACTAGCGCGACGTCGTCGAGCACCGGCCCGCAGAGCGAGCTGAGGTCGTCGCTCCGGGTGTTGTAGTAGGAGCTCCAGAAGACGACGCGCGTGCGCGCGGTGGTGGCCGTGAACTGGAGCGCCGCGCGCTTGGACCCGCCCCGCCCCTTCGACTCGTAGGGCACCTTGATGGTGTGCTCGCCCGCGAAGGCCTCGACGAGCAGCGACCCCTCGCAGGCGTTGCTGGCGTCGCCCACCGCGAAGGAGAGGGCGTAGCGGCGGCCGGGGACGGTTCGGACGACCTGCGCGATGGCGGATTCCTTGCCCGCGAGGAGCTCCACGGCGCGGCGGCCGCGCGGAACGGAGAAGTGCTCGGCGTCCAGGTACTTGACGGCCTTGAGGGACTCCACCATCCACCCGGGGAGGGGGGAGTGGTCGTCCTCGATCTGGGGAGGGATGAGGACGCCCCAGGTGGTGTTGGGGAGGATGTATGGCCCTTCCTCGAAGTCTCCGTTCTTCAAAAGGTTCGCTGTCGTTCATGGATCAAGCGTGAGATTAGATCGAACAGGAGGAGCGGGCGTGCATGTCGGTAGGTGACAAGCTTACTGTTGGTCCTCCGGGGAGGGAAGAGCTGCTTGATGGCGACGGAGTCGATGAGAGGGCCGCACGCGGGGTCCTCGGAGACGCCGGTGTTGTGGATCACCACCTCCACCTCGTCGGACTTGGCCAGCCACGCCCAGGCGTAGGAATCCCACCCGTTGCTGCTGTACATGGTCTGCATGGGGAGCACGCCCGACTCGGGCGACGCCGAGACGTTGAGCCGCTCCTCCTGCGCGCACGTCCGCGCGGCGCTGAACGTCAGCGAGTAGCGCACGCCTCTGGTGACCTTCACCGTCTGTTTGATGGAGGCATCGTTGCCAAGGCGGACGGCGTAGGAGCCCTCGGGCACCACCAGCAGCATGTCCCCTTGCTTCTGCCCCCATTGGATGTACTCCACGAAGCCCGTGATCTGCCACCGGGGGATGGCGTCGCGGCCCGCCACCTTCGTGCCCTTGAGCTGCCACGGCTTCGGCCCCTGCTCAAAGTTCCCATTCGGCAGCAAGCCTGCACAAGGTATACATCACACCAAGAAGTCAATTGCTGGCAGCACCTGCTGCTTCAAGCATTCTAACCAAGCGCAGCACGGTGTTCTGTTGTTAGATTGTCGAGGACTTAGGATCTAGATTTAGCATAGTGTTCTACCAAATCGCTTGATCTGAAGACTAAAAATACATGACCTGCTGCTTTGATTCCATCCTGAACTCTAACCACTGCCAAACGTTGGAAGGAATTAACAGAGGAAGTCTCCTCATTTACATTCTAACAATGCAGATACAAATCTGTGGAGATCTCTTCCACCTCCAGATAAATCTTCTATCCGAGAAACAAGCTAGAATGTGGCAAATAAAGAGTTTGGGCATCTCACCATCCGTGAAGGCGGCCGCCAGTTGACAAGCAACACAGAGAAGCAAGAATGAAGGAAGCAAACGCAGCATTTTTGGTGGCCCGACGAAGCAGAGAGTGCGAGGGGAGGACGAAGGAAAGAGATCCCTGAACGAAGCAAATCTACAGAGTGGGTCGACTTAAATGGCTGTCCATCCAACACAAGAGACTTGGATTTGTCTATAATATCCCAAATGCCATTATAAAGATCATAGAATCTTTAATTACTGATCCCTATATGCCCACACACACAGTAAATGTACTCACCAACACAACCCAATATTTGTTAATGAGTTGCCATCACTAAATTAGAGTGTCTTTCTTCTTCACTTCAGCTCAACATGTAATGTTACAACAACAACAACAACAAAAGAACATATTTTGAGGTGGTTTTTTGTGTATGCTAACCATTTCATAGCCTCTATTTTCTCCAGAAAATTTCTTCACCCTCTTACTCCGGGAAAGCTTTGTTGTATATACTCGAAACAGAGCTGTGTGTTACTGACATTCTAGTATTTCGATCCTGTTAATTCTTGCAAGATGTTGCTGGTGGATGTGTAGAAAGAACACTGTAGTAATCAATCACATGGCTCGGCACTAAATAATACAGGATAAGGTGGACCTAGAAAAGACCTCCCCTGGTATCAGTCAAGCAAACATTGGCATTGACACATCTTGGTATTCTAATGGTGGTGTGTCGAAGCATTTTGGGACTGAGGAAATCTTCGGCAGCTCGCATTAATGGCTCAGCTTATTCTCGTGATTTTATATGATACAAGGACAGCAGGAGGTCTCCCCTCCCCATTCATGGCCCAAAGTTACCTGGGGATTCATGTGCTCTTCCCTGAGGTTTCATGTGCTGACTCCATTTATATGGAACTAAAAAGAGAAAAAGAAGATAAATTCCATGCCTTGATTGCTGCTGTTTCAGCATTCCTTTGCCTCAAAATTATTAGCAGTGTAGTTTGGCAGGATGAGGAGCAACTTAGATCAGCAGGAAGTTCTTGGGCAAACTGAGACTTTTAGGCTCATGGATTCGGCCAAAGATATGTCACTTCAGCCAGCAAACCTTAGATCTTGTCGACTGTGATGTACTGTTTGTGGTGGCAGTGGTCAATGGAGTGCTGCAGGTTGATTCAATGATAGATTTCACCTTTTGGATTACTCTTGGATGACAGTATTTTGGGTAAATGATAACCGTTTCAAGAACAAAGAAAATGGTCCTCCATCCTTTTCATCTCAGCTTTCACTTCCTACTGGCTCACATTCATGGCTCTCGCGGCACCAATTAATGACGCTTTCATTCCGCACCGAACACTGAGCTTCACCATCAGAACGAATCATCATCATGGGAGCATCGCTCGTGCTCTAATGGAAACGAGGCGATCAGGCTTAGCAGCTGAACTCAACTCAGAAGGGAAACAAGGCAAAGTTTCCGGGGCACATGATGGATGAGAGTCACGAGGGAGAAGAAAGGAGGGGAGGGACCTCCTCTGACGAGGTCTTATCTTCCTGCCGGTTAACTTCTCCTCTTCCAAGGCTCAGCCGAAGGTACCTAAACCCACTCACGTCTTCCCCCATCTCTCTCTCTCTCTCCCTCTGATTAAGGGGGGGAACGTGGCTCCCCATGTGCCCTTCTGCAAGGCCATGCAGAACACACCCTAAGCTTTGGGACCATCGTTGCTTTGTTTATCCTCTCCTTACACCTCTCACTGAGCTGGGTTGACCGCTTGGTCTTTCCTGTAACTTGTCATCATCTTCCTTCTTCTCCTTGTATATTGCTGGTGCAATGAACCGGTGGATACTGCCGCAACCAGTTACAGAGAACAGATGCCTCAGATAAGATCTTGAGGCAAACATGAGCAAACCAGTTCCTTTCTCGAAAGCAAAGCCCTCATGTGAGATCACATGGAGGAGGTGCCTAACATATACATACATGAACCTGCAACCGGGCCTCAGAGGTTTCGCTTGTAAACCATTCCTCTCCGCCATGGAATGGTTTGGCTTACTTGATAGATTCAGGGAAATGCTCAGTCGCACATGATGGGTCGGCACACAGCCCCATCGGCACTCGGAGAAGAGACATGCAGCGGTGGGTGGCACATGCTCTCGGTGTTGGCAGGGATGATGGCATCACCAACCCGACAACAAATACAAACATAATACAACTCGTTAAACTGACACAGGCACGTACGCCAAAAAGATTTAAGGGGAAAGGAAGGAGAAATCTCACATGGTTCTCGGTTGAGCGTGCTGCAGAATCATCACGCACACATCAGTGTTTGAGAATAAAGATCATGTGAGATACAAGCATTATAGAGAAGTGCATGATTGGAGTAACATATAAGACATGAATGGGCATCGGTATCGATCGATGAAACTGGTCTCAAATTCTTCGTTCCATCATCCAATTATTTTGGAAACCGCTTGCTTGAAGCCAAGATCTGACACTGTTATGGCAGGTCAGACTTCATGGCTTCGGTGTTTAGCTCCCCGCGAGCTCGACAGCCTTGTAAGAGAAGAAACTTGAAGAAGAAGAAGAAGAAGAAGAAGAAGAAGAAGAAGAAGCAGAAACTTAAAATGAAGGAGAAACTTATAGTTCTATGCGATCAATGCCCAACATTATAAAAGGAACGTCGAGGCAAATAAAAATTTTAATTTTCTTTTATCTCTTTGATTTAGATAATCAACGTTTAAATTATAAAAATAATCTCTCATGGATTAAATCATATTACACATATATATATATATATATATATATTATATATATATGGGCGACTTCTCTAGAAATTACCATCATTTTGAGTATTTCTCAATCGGTCTGCCCTCTTTCACCTTTTTTTTTTCAAACAATACTCTTAATTTTAAAAAAAATCCAAAATACCCCTCAAATTTTTTCATCAAATTTGTTATCCATTTCTTTAACAGTTTTAGACTATTATAATATTTTTATTTGACTCATTTATAAAATTTGTTATTAAGGTACTGAAAATAAATATTATAAGTGATATCATATTGTGTATCTTTGATTGTTGTCATTGAGTGTAGATTATTATGATATCATATTTTTAGGTTTGTAATTGGTTTGATTGATGTTAAAGGTCTATTTGGATCATTTATAATGTTTTCAAGTAAGTTTTATAAGTCAATTTTTTATTTTTGTGATGTTGTTGCTAAACTATTACGTATATCTATTTAAATCACAATATAGTTTGGTATATGAAATAATTTTTAATATGTTTTTAATTTATTAGACTCATTTAGTATATTATATAGTATTTTTATTGTAATAAATTGTGGTGACCAAAACACTAGGCTAGAAATACTATAACAAGTGAAAAATAATTAAAAAAAAATTTATATGTTTTTCAAATTAGGAGAGAAAAAAATAAAATGAGAATATAAATTAAGAAATATCTTTAATATAAGTATTTTCTAGGGAAATAGATACATAGTGGCAAATACCTTATTATAGAATTTAGGAAATGGTTTCCACTTGACCCAAAGTGTCATTAAATACTAAGAGATGGGTCATTAGACTACTTGTGTTGTAGCACTCACTATAGGGAGTGGCTTTGGATCTGTGACTATTGGAAAGGTCATTTCTAATCACCATCACAAGGTGATCATTAAGAAGACAAAAAGGACAGACTGTAGGTCTTCGGCTCGCCACACAGTCAGGGTTTTCCTGCTCGCTTTCTGACGACACTGTTCTTTACCTGAGCACCGTGACACAGTAATGAATGTACAGGCATTCAAATAGTGTATACGAAGTAGTATATTTAGGTAGGACTTATGAGAACTGAGTTAATAAGAATAAGGATAGATATAAGTATAATATGATAGACAAGAATAAGGATAGATAAGAGTAAGTCAGTATGTATGCATAAGAGGATAGAGAAGATGATAGTAATGTCGCGTACAAAGTCACTTTGTCTTTATGGTGGTGATTGTTTGAGTAGTACATCTTGTAATATATCCGATCTCATTTTACTGTTTGAATATATACCTCTATTATTTCACTTGCTGTTAGTGATACTAAATCTAGCTCAACTTATAATATAGAGTCAGTATTAGAAAGAAATATTATTGAAAAAATAAATCATAATAAGATTATCATGATTCTCTTAATACTTTGATAATATATTATAATAATTATAAATTATAAAAATTATGATAACATATTATTTTGATTCTATTAATAATGAGGATCATTATGTTAATATGATCTCTTATATTATAAAATAATTTAGATAAATATTTTTATATTTATTATTAATTAAAAATTATATAATTATCATATTTTGTAATCTTTATTTATGTATATAAATTCATATACACTATCGATAAACATTCAAGCTGATCATTTCTTTCATCTTGTCAAAACAATAGTTGCTCCAACAAAATTTTTTTCTTTAATCCTCTATTTTGCTATTGTTGTTTTGTACCTCATCCTTCATCTTATATTAATGTTTATATTTTAATAAGCCTCTTTTTCTTATAAGCTACTTTGAGTCTTTTTTTTCTCTACTTTTCGACATGCTCCGTAATGCCTCTTCGATTAATCACTCATTTCATATTATTCCTAACTTATTTATTCTTTAAAATACTCTTATTTCCATTAAGCTCCTTTTAAACTCATGCTCACAAATTATATCTCTTGGTATATATGGCACGATCACGTAGATGGCACAATCATTTGTTTGACAATTGGAAACTTCGATAGTTGAATGTGAATAATATATTTTTTTATGATAATATTTTCGAAGATATATTTACAAAATAACCTATCAGCTTTATTGATCATAATATTCCTCAACATGTATGTAAGTTACACAATATTTTTTATGGTCTCAAGTAAGCACTTTGTATTTGGTATCATGAACTTCGAACATATCTAGTCTCAAGCACAAGATTCTTTATGATCTCAAGTGAGCCCTTTGTGTTTAGTATCATGAATTTCATAATTCTTAATCTGATAATTTGTTATTCATTTATTCTCATCACTATCGATAAACATTCAAGCTGATCATTTCTTTCATCTTGTCAAAACAATAGTTGCTCCAACAAAAGTTTTTTCTTTAATCCTCTATTTTGCTATTGTTGTTTTGTACCTCATCCTTCATCTTATATTAATGTTTATATTTTAATAAGTCTCTTTTTCTTATAAGCTTCTTTGGGTCTTTTCTTATCTACTTTTGGATATGGTCTGTAATGCCTCTTCGATTAATCACTCATCTCATATTATTCCTAACTCATTTACTTTTTAAAATACTTTTATTTTCATTAATGTTGTAGTCCAAACTTCTCTTAAACTCACTCTCACAAACTATATCTCTTGGTATATATGGCACTATCAAGTAGATGGCACCATCATTTGTTTGACAATTGAGAACTTCGACAGTTGAATGTGAATAATATATTTTTTTATGATAATATTTTTGAAGATATATTTACAAGGTAACCTATCGGCTTTATTGATCATAATATTCCTCAACATGTATGTAAGTTGCACAAGATTCTTTATGATCTCAAGTGAGCCCTTTGTGTTTAGTATCATGAATTTCATAATTCTTAATCTGATAATTTGTTATTCATTTATTCTCATGAAGGTATAATTATCTTTTTACTAATTTAACTTAATTATTATTAGTAATAATTAATTTATTTATTCAGTAGCTTGGAAACATATTTTTTATTAAAGATCTTGGATCTCTTAAATATTTTATTGGTGTTCTAAGTCATCCACGACAAATGGTTTATTTTTTTTTATAATAAAATTATATTTATGACCTTTTTGATCACACTAAAATGCTTGAAGCTAATATTATTACTATGTCAATCTCTACAAGTGTTCCTCTTACCTTATCTGATAGTGCTAATCTCAATAACACTATTAAGTATTGTCAAATTATTATCAGCTACAGTATTTAGCATTCATTTGTCTAGACATTTGAATAAATTATCTCAATTTATGTACAAGTCTACTTCCAACCATTGGACAGTCGTTAAATGATTTCTCCGATACTCAAAGGGTACTACTGATTATGACTTAATTCTTCAAAGAAATTTTCCTCTATTGCTTTATGTATTTTCCGATATGGAACGAGCAAATAATAAAAATGATATGACATATATGAGTACTTATGTCGAAGTTATAAGTAATAATACTATGTTGTAAGATCTTCTAGAATATCCAATGGTTACTTCTATATATTATGATAATATTAAGACTTATTTTACTTTCAAATAAAATATATAACTATTAATTTTTAATTTATTCATGACAATGTTCAAAATGATGAGTTATGTGTCTTTCCAGTCTAATCTTCTAATTAACTTGTAGATACTTTTACCAAGCTTTGGTTTCATCAACAATGAGAACATGTTAAGAAAAATATTATTAAAAAAATAAATCAAGATATTATAAATAATTTTAAATCATAAAAATTATGATAATATATTATTATGATTTAATCAATATCAATAATGAGAATTATGATCTCATGTGTTCTTGAAATGATTTTGATAAATATTATTTATTTATTTATTTATTAAAAAATATAATTATTATATTTTATAATATCTATTGCTTCATAATAATAATTTAGATGAATATTTTATATTATTATTAATTAAAAAATATATAAACATTATATTTTATAATTTCTCTTACGCATATAAATTTATATATACTATCAATAAAAATTTAACCTAGTAAACCTAATCATTACTTCCTGAAATGAGTCATGACTTCCTTTCAGTGAGTGCATGCATCATCAAAGGCTTTCCCTGATATAAAGTGAGGTTATAAAGTTCATTGTGGAATAATATATCAAAGAGTATGAGATTAGAATTTATGATACATCAAACACATAAAACAGCAACACAAAATACAGCGTACGAAAAACAACGAAATAATCATTAAAGGGCATAAAATATCTGATGGCAAGATCTTAATCAGATAGATGACTCACAAAGCATGGAGATCAAATTTTGGCGACGTAAAATAAACCCAAAAGGAAGTACTTATAATTCCTTTCATGACAGCGCGGCTTAAATCCATCCATATACACAACGCCAGAAAAAAGGGGAAATTATTAGAGGTAGTGAAGACCGGACGCAGAAAAAAAGAACGAGTCTTCGTGACCAGAGTCGACGGATGGGATCGATCGATGGAGAGGGCATCCGATCGAGAAGCCGGGCGGCGGGTGCCTCAGGTGTCGGCAGAGGGGGGGCGTCGGGGGAGGTCGGAGGCGAGGCGGGAGGCGATGGCGGAGTGGTACATCACGTCGTGGAAGGCCTCCGTCTCCATGCTCCGCATCCGCAGCTCCCTTGCCTTCTCCTCCGTGAACGCCGCGAACCTTCGCCCCCCCGGCCGCCTCCTCTCCTCT